>JAUMHH010188739.1:0-14302 GCA_032359455.1 Chlamys rubida
GGAGCAATTCTGTTTTTTGTTTTGTTTTTGTTTTTATCAGCAATGGAACAAGGATAAGCCCCAACATGTCACTGTTGTAGTATAACATCAATTATCTCTATTAAATGTGAGACAACAATTCCAATTTTGAATTCAAGTAAAAACAAAAAGTTGGATTATCAGTGTCTAGATACATAGAAGATCCCGGACAATGAAAATGTAAAAGAACAGTGGAATGATTCTATGATTTGAACTTTCCCACATTTTAGGACTTGTATTACATGTATTTCACTTCAAGATGCATAAATGGAGCAATTCTGTTATTATTTGGGGTTTTTTAACAGTGATTCTATGATTTGAACTTTCCCACATTTTAGAACTTGCATTATTTCACTTCAAGAAGACTAAATGGAGCATTTTTTTTTTTTTTTTTTAACAGCAATGGAATAAGGATAAAACTTTTCTAAAAGATACCTTGGTATTAACCACATCATCACCATCGTCATCATCGTCCAGTATCCAGGCAGACTGGTACTCTGATGTACCTTTTGGTACTTTCTTTATTGTCTTCCTTTTGGACTGTTGTTCAGCTGCAACATATTTATATGATTTACTCATTTACCCCTGAAATTTTGTAATGAACTATTCCAACCCTTTGAATTGGAGGTGTTCAAATATGTCTTAAGGGGTGAACGAGTTAACACAACAATTGAATGAACAAACACAGAAATAGGGCAATCAATCAAACTATATTGGGGGAGGGTTTAGTGTGAAACATAAGAGTATGTTTTGTTTCCACAGAGTTCTTTTTAAGGAAGGTAATTTTGCATACCCCTTTTAGTCTTAGTTTGGTTTTAAGCAGGGATTTCCTCAAATTGGAGGATAATCAAGTACATTTTTGTAACGTTTTATGGTTTCTTAAATTGGTGATCTTAGAGCCAGATTCTTTCAAAGTTAACTTCAATAAAATTATTTTTTATAGAATGCCAACTCAGTAAACACATTAAAAGTAGACACAAAATGAAATTAACTTAACAACATGAACACTGAACTGAAAATAAAGTCAGTTTCAGGAACACCTGATTACTTACCCTCCGCCAGCTCGGCCTCTGTGGGCCAGGTCTGTTCCCCTTCTAATGGGTCAGGTATTACCTCACTCTGTAGGGACTGCTGGTGGTGGGGATCAGCCTTCTCCAACATCCTCACCTCCTCCTGTTCTCCGTCCATATCCACATCCTGGTAGTGAGAAACAAGAGAAATACTTAAGATACACATACACAAAGGTCAGGTCTGGAAGCCATATTGCTAAAACATTAAATTTTAATATTGTTTAGAAATTCTGAAAAAATATTTACAATTTGCTTTTTTTATAAATGAAATGTGAAAATATCACTTGAGGGTGGTCTTCAACTGTACTTTTGAACATCATGAAAATATTCATCTGCCTTGATGCATAAAAGCAAAATTTTTCTCTCTCTATTTAACCCAATGATTTTTTTACCTTTAATTCAGAAGCTTATAACAGCAAAGTTCTATAAGTAGCATGATTGGTGGATTGGTGACATTTTATATTTCAAACCAAAAATTTCTTCTTGTGATTTCAATTTCTACTAATAACATTAATATTAGGAGACATACCAGACCATTTTGTTTCCGTGAATCTTTGACAAGTTTCTGATTGAAGGGATGGGGGTCATTAGGTGCATCAATTTGTAACATCTGAAAGTCACCCCATCCTGGCAAGTGTATGAGCCCGTTGGCAGACAGTGATCGCCCTCGCAGGTACCCCGACAACTTCAGTGTCCCAACCTCACTCTACAAACAAAACGAATACCTAGTAAGCAGTTGATAAGACATAAGACATAACAGTGATAAAAAAATGTCAGTCCTGTTTTTTTCAAAAGTTACAAAAACTGACAGATGCAAGTACAACCATATATATTTGCTGTACACAAAGAGATGTTACCGGTAAGTTGGTAACCACCTTCTCGGTGAAATGAGTGAATACATCATGATGGCAAATATAAGTGAACACCTTACTATACATAATATTTACACTATGAAATTAATTATTTTTCAGCATAAGTACCAATATTTCACTGGGCAAGACTTTTCAGTATGGAGAACATATACACCATTTACAGATAAACTTTAAATCGTATAAATTCAATACCTCTTCATTCTCAATTTCAAACTCAACGTTTTCAGCCAAGAGATGTGGCCTATTGTCTCTAAAGAAAACTGGGGGCAGCTTGTGGCTGGTGATCCGCCGCAGTATAAGAAGAGCATCCTGGGGGGAGTCTATAGCATGGAATTTCTCTGCAGGAAACCTGACAAAGTCAAAAGAATATTCCCATTAATGGCACAAAGTTATTGAGTAAGTAGTTCATAAAATAACATGCAACAGTTCAAAAAACCACAAGAAAGAAAACACATTTTCAACTAGATCACTGATTGCCTTCTGTTGAGATCAGTATGGTGATGTTCAAGAATACATTAGATCCTAAGCCAAATGACAGGAAAATATCACTCCAGGACAGCACTGTACAGGCTACAAGTAGATAACAGGGGTCAGCGATAACTCTTTTAGTGTGTACTGTACATGTACTAAAACTCTCACATTTTTAGCTCTTTATGCACTGAATTAATACTTTTCTATTTGGATTTTCTTTATGTTGTTTTCTACTACAAATAATTTGGGTGTGCCAATTCATTTATAAACTAATCTACTACTAGTATATAAATTTGATAATTTGCTGGAATCTGTGTGCATAAAAACAAGTAAGTTTTCTGCACTGATTTTTAGATGCAATTTCTTTTACTAAAAATGCAGAGCAGTTAATTGGTTCCAAGACATTAATACATTTTTAGCACTGTCAGGGATTCAACACTAACAGCAGACACATTGTTGTTGATTGATTTAAAGCACCTCTTGTGGCAAAAAGAGCAGCATAACTGATAGTGCTAAGCATGACTGCAAGGGGAGGTAACTGTTGTAGTACACGGGCACTACAGCCATATAGGGTAGTACACATTAATTCTCCAACCAGCATTTGGTATTTTATCAAGTGACATTTTAAAAGTCATTCATTTGAAATTTTCTGATACAATAATCATGTGACAAGTCATTAAATTAACAAAAAACAATATTACTGTCACTGTTTATCTGTCAACTGTTGAAACATTAATTGCAATTTTTCATTTCACAAAGATTTCATTGAATATTGTATACAAATTCAAAAGGAATTAGGCAAAAGGTGTAATTGCAATCATTCAATCCAGAATTTTGTCATACCATACCTTTTATCTATGTGTCTCTGAATGATTTTCTTTGCGTCATTTTGTTTTTTCATATTTAATGTCTTCAGACCCTGAAATGGATATTTCAGAAAAGCTAGAAATAAAATTATCTGACTCAGAGATAGAGGTAAATTGTAGTTACTGCCAATTAATAAACATACTGTCAGATTTATTTCATCTGTTGAGCTTTTTAAAGCACATTGCTATTACAGGACAGTGTAATGGTTTAAATAGGTAAGTGCATTTTTATACAAAGAAAAAGACATGTAATAACACTTTGGTTTTTGTGGCAAGTCAATCCAGATAATATACCAACAAACCTTGATCAAAATATAGTATATGATTTTAAACCTTAATCAAAATATAGAATATGATTTAAAACCTTTATCAAAATATAGTATATGATTTTAAACCTTAATCAAAATATAGAATATGATTTTTTCATTAAGAAAACAAAATAACAACTTTAAATTTATTAAACTTCAAGAATTTGCTAATATAAACACACACACGGTCACCCACTCTATTCAATGCTAAACATAAACATACCTGTACAGCAAATGTTACTGCAGGAAGCCCCTGTGCATATAAACATGAGATACAATGTTCCCCCACACTGTCAACAGCGCCCTCTGGGGACATGAGACACAACAAGGAGTCTGCAATTTTGGCTGCATCCAGGACAGCATGGAGATTGCCATACTCCGGTATGAAGAATGACAACCGTTGTTTAAATCTTGGTATACTGTGAATTAAATTACAAGATCTTAGCATGTAGCATGTTGTCGGTTCTGCTTCTTTTTATTTTAATGATGAAATGTTTGTTCAAATAAAATTAAAACTTTGATTAAGAAACTATATAGAATTTATTTAATTTGATGTGGCTTACAAGACTGCAGAACTGTGCACAATAAAAGTGTGAGTAGCCAATTGTAAGTTAGTTGGAATGTGTTAATTTTGCTTTCCGATGCGCCCAGGAACACAAAAACTTAATGTTTTGTTAATGACACTTACAGCATCTCTTAAGAATAACTACTACTTAAATAATTTGATTAAAAAAATTATTCCCAAACATGAACAACATGTTTATTAAAGCATAAAGGGCCCCCACACATAAAAGTCCATCTTATGTCCCTCTACACGGATCTAGCCTCAAGAGTTCCTACTACCAGCATATCACTGTGTTCTATATTTACCTGATATGACAGACGCCTTGCTCATTGTGAGAAATCACTGCTGTTTCATCACATTTCTTTAACAATTCCAAAACTGCATCACAGGTGACATCTTTATGAAGGGGCAATATCACCTTTAAGATTTAAATAAAGATATGTGAAAAGAAATCAAATGATCTTGTGCAAAAAATATTAAAAGAACATAAACAACTGATGTACATCTGTAATAAGGCAAAGAAAAATGCAGCAGACCTGACTTGGTTTGAATAAAAGAAACCTTCTCTCCCCAGACTCTAGGACACCCAGTGAAATTTAAAATTATTGAATTTACCACAATACACACTGTGGTATTATTTTTGGGTAAATACATTTTGGCATTGAGCTCCATAGTATTTGGACTATCACTATATTTATATATACTTCTGGAACACTTGTTCTTTCCCGAGTATCATATCTTGCATTTCCATGCAAGGCTCAAGGCTGTCAGTTTAATATCCATGGCTAGGGGATGTAGATATTTTTTTCCATTAATTTTACAAAAAGGTATACATGTATATTGATTGCTCCCTATACACACAGACAACAAATTATTGCCAAGAGAATCTCCTTTACCACATTATAAGTCAAATATGGACTCTGAAATAATTTCTGACAGCTCACGGTTACTCTCCTGCAGTTTGGGGATGTAATCAACATATACTTCTCTAAACCATTGTATATATATATATCATCAGTTTATCATTTTTAATGTTGTTTGGCACTACTGGTATGTGACAACGTTAAGAAATCTGAAATACTCATGAAACCATTCAATATCCTCTATTATTCTTATACTGATGCAAAACAATAACAACCTTACCACAAAATGTGGGGGTGATCCTTGACATCCCCTGTTCCTTTTCTTCTCCAACACCTCATCTCTCTTTTGCTTTCTTATTTGCTGGGCCTGGGACAGACAGAAATGAAGAGTATTTTGGATTTAGTTCCACACCAATCAATGGTAATAGTAAATAGTAACTTTACATTTTCATATCATTAATTACAAAAATTCTAAGCTGAAAAGAAGTGTAAATCTAAGAAGACTTCAGTACTAGTAACAGATATCTCAATAGATAGGTTGCTGAAAGACATACAAATCATAGGGAAGCTAATAAGCCGCCCCACTCTACCCCCTACTAGGTTGGCAATTACCACTTTTCATAAGACAACTTATTCTCATATATGCCTCTGATCTTGAATGTGTTACCTATTTGTTTACACTTTGCCCGTGTGTTTACAAAACTCAGCGTCTGCTTACCTGACCCCGCATTACATTATCACAGTGTCAATCACTGAAATGTCACGTGATGGGCACTGTTAAATTCATTTGTGTAAGTGATGGGGATACAAAACAGTAATGGGATATGTGATATCTCAATGTACCCTGTAATCATGTCATTAGGGTCTCTTTTTTTATCAGATATAAAAAACTTCTCTTTTTGTGTTGATTTAATACCTTTTTCATGTCACAAATAAAGGGGCAGTACAATTTGATGTTTATACTGACCAGAATAAACAATACACTGGTACTCACCTGATGTCTTCTGTCATTCTTTCTTGCTTGTTGTTTATTTCTTTTTGACAATGTCTTTACATTTACTCTGCCTATAAATAAATTGTTGCTATGCGTTATTACTTATCAGTACTGCACGTATTTAAATATTTATGTCGAAGTCAAGTTGATATGAAAAGGTACATGCTTGACAAACATTCATCTTCATTTCATCTTCATAGATAGTTGTCCTCTATCAACAGACCTCTGATGATCAATGCTGACAGCATTTTGTTAGTTATACAGATTACAATTATTTTTTCATGAACTTTATTAAATGGACGTTCATCTGAAATGTCTTGCAAGGAGATCATAACAGACTTGCGAATGAAAAGGTTCAGTTTATATCTTATTCACTGAATTGCACTGCTTGTGACTTTACAGTTGAAACGAACGGCACACATACCTTGCGATTCCCTTTCTAATTGGCCTTTACTCCTATGTTTTCCGTGTTTGTGAGTTTTATTTTGTTGTTTCCACTGTCCCGGTCTATGTGTTTGCTGAGTCTCCATTCCCATTTCTATAATATACCACAAGCTGTCATTTCACAAACAACACGTGTTGAAAACCGGAAGTAGATTTTCTGCTATGTAAGCGATTGCGCACTAAAAGCTCCCGCGTACTGACATCAACCAACAACGGGCGATCGAAAAGACCGACATAAATCGTACAGAGTACCGCTCTCTTACTACGATATGTATTAATCTTATCGGCTCCAACAACCTTCATACAACAAAATTTATACTGACACAATATGTTTTTCATGTAAAATTTTCAGTTGGGACTGTAACATTTACTCAAGATGTTGTGTGGGTTTTTTTTCCAGAGGAAACACTAACGCCACCAACCAATTTCTTAAAAACTGTTTATAAGTCAGACAAGGTACGGTTTTAATTTGGATCGTTTTTATCAGTTACAAACTGCGCGCAAATGCTAATATGGAAAGGAGAAAAACTTAAATACGGGGTTATCTCTAATTAAGATAGGACAGTCTCACAAGTCGAAGACTTACAACGACTGGAAGAACAGTGCGAATAGTGCGAAAAGATAGAAAAGAAAGTATATATATACGTGTAGGTTATGTTTTCTTTCATTTTTTTTTCTTTTCATTTTTTGTCTGTATTCTCCCTTTTATAAAGAAGGTAATGCAACATAAAGGATTGTTTGGTTGACAGTTCCTTCAATGTATTCATCAGTCAGTTTCAGGTTGCGCATAAATTTAAGGCACTGAATAATTCCTGGGTAGCAGCATAGGTATACTGTGGGGATGGCAGTGGGTAGGTTCTAAGTTCGATTACTTTAGTTGTTGTTGGTTCCTTTTAATTTGATTTCAAATACTGAAAAACATTTGTTCGATATAAAAAAAATCACAATATATATGATCAAGTTAAATTAAACATTTCTGCAGAGAATGACTAAATAACTATTTATTTTGTGGCATAATTTACCTTTATTCTTCTGTTATAAATTACTGTATACATTAATATCGATACCCAGCAGTGACAACAGGTAAACACTGCACCAACTGTGTCAAAACACACTTGAAAAGAATGGACGAATATAACTTGATAATACTGTGGGAGCGCTGGTGACAACGTTAGCAGAATAGAGCTCTACCACAGAGCACATGCGACTGCAACTTTGTAGAGAACTAGTAGTCATTACCACTGACGGGGACTCCATCTTCGAAATCCTAGGAATCCGCTCTCGATGTTCATATAGTTTACGCTTCTCAAAGATAGAGATTTTTTTTTATACTTTTACGCCACTTTTGTATGTTGGTCGACACACTCAAGTTGCAACTAAGAGACGTCGAATTCGGTCTGCCGTCGGAAGGTGGTCGGATTTGATTTCAGTATATTTCATGAAACAGCGTTTTCTATTTCCGTTCTTCTGTGTGCGTTACAGCACTTACATGTGAGCTTCCATTAAGTGTCTTAATTAGAAAGAAATTGATCTGATCCAACAAGCTTCGTTTCAAGTAACATAAAGCGTGCATGGCTCTCCATTGCTCAATCTGCTGGCTCCGCCTGGAAAATACTACTGACATAAAATGTTAGACACTGATCAATACAAATTTGTTTTATAGTTGAATGTGTCACAAACCGACGCCTTCATGCAAAGTCATGCCAATAAGTTCAACGAGACTATTTGTTACAGGCCAAACCAAAGGAAAAAATAACAAAATCTTGAATTAACTCACAAATGCAATTTCAACAAAACAACGTGCGAAAACTAAAAAGTAAATTTACAAGCACATATAAACATATTCAAAGTCAAACAAAAGAAAGCAAACATATTATTTTCTTTGATAAAAGAAAAATTGAAAAAGAAGGATACAACAACTTATCTCTGCTTCGCAATGCCTTTCTCCTGCATTTCTATTTTAAATGATAGCGTCATTGAACTTTTGAAAATGGCGGCCGACCGACCCAACGAAACACGTGTAACGTTTTGCGCATGCTCGTAGGTTCATTTGATTGACACGAGTGTCACGCGGTTTATGGGCGGTCCAAGCACGTGGGTATTGCTTTGATTTGTTGTTGGTTCAAGTTTGTCCTGTTGATTGACAGAGACAGACATGACAGATTTAATCGTAATACTTTTTGTACAGACATGACAGATTTAAAAAAAAAAGTCGTTAGATCTATACTATAAGCTCAAACCTGTCTTGATATGTCATCAGCTTGTTATTGCAAATATCTTCACAATATCCAGCTACATTTAATAACATTATTATGTAAATATATGTCCTATCTCACATGTCGTCATAATGTGAGCATATGGTACCAGTTTCATCACCTCTGTTTTGAACAGTTGGAAAGGATATCATTTTTTCAAATATATTTTAATCAATATAACTCGATGGTATGGCATCCATTGATAATAGCCGTTATTTAATACCGTTCAGGCTAGCTGTGATATGTTTCTTTACCTAAGTACATATCCTCGACCTTGGAAAACCCTTATTCAGAAGGATTTCTTATACTTATACTGATGAGAACAGTTTTGTAAAGATAATTTTTAAACATGTTTCATAACTGTTTTGATCGAAAAACTAACTTTTTTTGCAAAACCAGTCTAAATGATTTTTCGACTTCAAACCAACTCTTTGATAGTTGTTGATTTAGCTTTGAAGGAAAGAATGCATCCCATGTTTAATGTGCAGGACATGTATCGCGTCGGGGGAGTATGCACTACATGTACATGTACTGCAGTGGCGGGTCCAGATACCTATCTGTGGGGGGGGGTCCAAATATCCAGGAAAGAAAAATTCTCAGGGTGGGGGGTCCTGAAGCCCCCCAAAAAACCTCTGGATCCGCCACTGAAACATGATATGGCATTTGGTTGTGTATACCATAAGGGCTCATAAGCAAATTGAAATAATATAGAATATCTGGTCAGCTAATGAGTTCTCTATCCTGTGCGATATGAAAGCAGGCGTTCGCCAAGGTTCTATTTTAGGTCGCTTTTTATTTTTAGCATACAGTTTGCATTTGATACGAAACTTCACAAGAATTATTATTATAGAAATCGTTTTGTTTCCAGCTCTGCTAGATACTCAACGTTGCCATTATCCAAAGTTCCTTCTACGATTCTTTATAAAAAGACATTGTATACTATATACAGAAGTATGCATGGATTAGGGATTTAACAGAACTCAAAAGACATCTTGATCAATATCGTTCATTCTCTACTAAACAAATCTTCTATCAGAATATTTGACTTTTAACTATTTACACAAACCATGAAATTATCTTAGTCCGTGCACAAACATATATTATGTACCACAAACTCTCTATATATATAACAGATTTCTTTTCAAAGATGATTGTAAACTATTTTGGAACATCAGTTATCTCTTTTGAGTAGTGGCACGGTTCATAATATACATACTTTAAAATTATTTAATTTGAAATTAACAAATACTTTTCTCCAAATTTGTAAATTCATAAATAAATGGGTTTACGCACCTGCCCCTAGCTGTTTCAACAGTAAAGTTTAGGCAATTTGGATTTCCAACGTTTTGGCCCCTAGCATCACCGATGAGTCCTAGAAAGACGAAACAGCTGTATGGTGTAGTGTAATTCATGTTTGGCATACTGTATCTATTACCAAATGTCCACAGGGAGGTAATCCCAATTATGGCAAGTTACACCGCCCATATCATTGTACAGATGTTTAAACTGGAGAGGGCACTATAATGCTACTTGCGACCGATACTCTTGTCATTTATTTCATGCAAACATATTCTGTTTAAAACTTAACTTCTTATCAATCTTCCGTGAAAGTCTAGCTTTGTGCAATTTCCCCATACTCATTCTGTTGGTCCGATGTCGTTTTTAGTATTACTTTTTTCGGAACTCTTCGGATTTACACTACGCTTTGTGTTCCGAAATTAACCAAAATCGAACGGAAAGATGAAAGATGTCCGACGCTTTAGACAAACCCCTCCAAAATGGAACCAGTGCACAATCAAAACAGACTCTCACACAGGGCACGACAGGGGAAATGTCCAGGCCGAATCATCTGCAGCGAATAGCACAGAAGAAAGCGATCGTATTGAACTACCCAAAGACAAAGAAGCTTGAGAAATTAGCAGTGTATTCTTCTTGCAAGGTTTCTCCATTTCCCATATTTTGTTGTTTGTAATATTCGCCAGGTTTCTTTCAGCATTCATGAATTGTGTCTTCACTGTTGTAATGTTTATAGTAAGGAACTTGTAAAGCTTTTACTTAAATGGTGAAAATGCTTGTAGGTTGTTTAGTGAGGGAATAGATTAGACAGTCGGTTTGGTGTCTTTTTGGCAACTGTCAATTTTCAGAAAAAAGTAAACAATGCCATGAGATAAACATTGTTTCGAAACTTTGCAATAAGACTACGTTTAGAACAAAGAAAACTATCCTTTTTCAATTTGTGCTCCTTAATTTATTATTTTTCGCATCTATGATAAAATATTGGCTGTTAAAACAGAAATAATACATATTTTGATTTAAGGCCTATGTCATGAACACAATCTCTTGCCCATTTGTTCAAAGTCTGACAAGCTTAACATACTGTCAACGCAAATTTTCAAAATGTAATTTCCAAGACAGCATCGTGCCAAAAAGTTGTATATATTAGCAATTTGCCCACATTTACTCTATATTTCCTTCATCTCTTTCTTTTATCATTGAAGTATTATGCCATTGAAATAAAATTGGACATACTGAAAAAGAATTAATTGATGTTTTATCTGAATTTTTTTTCGTATTTTTCCATGTAATTAGTTACAATATGTAGTGAGAGTGAGTTATTCTTACATTGGGAAAAAATCATTGCCATTATTTTGTAAGATGAAGAACAAAATGACATTATAAAATCAATTTCATCTAGATATACATTTGAAACTTGCATTTGGCATAACTTGAAAACAAGTCAACACAAATGTATGAAAATATTATCAATTATTTACCGGTTATATGGAAATGCATAATGTTTCAGTAACACTGTTTAATTTACCCCAGAAAATCTTAATAAAAAAGGTAAAAATGCATGAATTTTAGAATAAATTTGAGAGATTATCGCGAATACTATTGGCACAATGCTGTATCTGAAAATTTGTAAATAGTACATGTTATTTTAGTTTGAATGTCAACATTTTAAATGTAAGCGAGACAAAACTTTCGCATTTATGGGTTAGTTATCATTTGATAATTATGCTTTTTCAGAGTTGAAAGTTCAGTAAAACAAAAAAAAATGACTTGATTATTTGTTTTTAGCAGTCCGATTCCTGTAAGTGCAATGGATGGAAGAATCCTAACCCCCCTCCCACTCCCCCACGTATGGACGTATCACAGCCCCTGGCGAACCTCACTGACCCCTGTCGCAGCTGTTCACACACACTTGGTAAGAAAACATAATTGCAGTTTAAAATCCAACAGGACATTCAAGAAAGTATGTGATTTCAAGCAATAACAGATTCACATATTAAATAAAAAGACTTTGTATCGTAACAGGAGAGAGAATAGTGTGCTTCCATTGGGGATCGAACCCTCGATCTTCAGGTTCCTAGTCGGATGCTCTACCACTGAGCTAAAGGGAAATTCCCTCTAGCTGGAAGCTAGAAGGCGACCACTACAATCCTATTTACAATTAAAACCTGCCACAGTATAAATAGATATTTAGCAAATTGGAATTTATACTCGAGTAACATGCTGCTCGCTCCAGAAATAACTGGAACAATAAAATGCAACTGGTCAGGCCAGGACTTAACTAGGACCTTTGAACTTTAAACAGACACCCTATCAACTAAATAAGACTGTCACCATAGGGCTTTTGGTTTGGTTTGTTTGTGTTTACGTCCTATTAACAGCTATGGTCATTTAAGGACATGCCAGGTTTGGTGGTGGAGGAAAGCCGGAGTTCCCGGAGAAACATCACGACCTACAGCCAGTACCTGGTGACTGCCCCACGTAGGTCTCGAACCCGCGACCCTGAGTGGTGGAGGGCTAGTGGTAGCAGAATGTCAGACGCCTTAACGACTTGGCCACCGCACGCGGCCCCCTCCACCATGTGGTCACTAGTCAGTTGGCCCAGCTACATTGCATAATTACAGTATACCCAAATTAAATTACGTTTACAGATCTAGATGTGTACAATTACACTAGGTTGACACCAGTGGCTAGCAGAGTTTATGTCAGAGCCAGTGAACATATTCAATATTCGTTACTATGAAAATACCGGTTGGGCTTGTAGAATTTTTCAAAATTTGCCTGTGGGCTAAGTCTGAGTACGCTAAATATGAAAGTGTACTCTCATAATTAAGAAAGACGATTGAAAGTGAAGTTGAAGATAAAAACATTTTTTAGGTGCCAGCTGCTTGATGTGTCTAGATAGTTATGTTTTCAAGTAAGCATTAATTCTGTGTTGTTTTTGTGCAGTAAGACATTTGACCTACACTACCTCCATCAAAGGGACTTTTCCTGGTGAAAAGCTTGTAATTAGGACAACTCTATAGTATGCACTATATGTAGACGATAATAGCTAAATGTATGCACTCAGAAAAAATTCCAGAATCTTACAGATGGAACCCACTCATATGTATAGTACATTATTAGTATTTTTCCACACTTAGGCTATATGCTTAAGTTTAATTATATACTTAGATGTAGATGTGGGTGTTTGTTCAAACTGAACGCTGAAGTGTTAATTTTTTCCAGGTGCTCACGTTTCCCACCTAGAAAACACAGAGGAATCGGAATTAAACCGGTTGCTGAGAATTGTTGTTGATGTTGAAAATCTGTTCATGTGTGTACACAAGGAAGAAGATGCAGAAACAAAACAAGTCTATTTTTACCTGTTTAAGGTATGTATGAATTAAAATGGTTAAATCCATGCTACTTCAAATCCCTCTGACAGTTATTCAACTTTTTATTCAGTATCGCCAACACATATGATTTCAACAGCTGTAAATACGACTTGAAATAACAGCCAGAAGTCCAGAGTTTTAATGGTAATTCTATATTTTGGAAAGTTTAAAAATTTTAACAATATTGACAGGGCATTTTAATAAAATAATCTTGGTTCTTTGAAGCATACAGATAGGGCACCAAACAGAAACTCTACTCAACATGTTTAACTTGCATTTGATGATGTTTGTACAGTTATCATGCTGTCAATCAAATGTGTAATTAACTGAAATTAACATCAGAAATGATTGAGAGAATTACCTCTGATTTCAGCTGCTTCGGAAATGTATTCTGAACATGAGCCAACCCACCATAGAAGGACCCCTAGGGAGTCCGCCGTTTGAGAAACCCAGCATAGCAAAGGTGAGAAAGCAAATCTGGTACTTTGTATTGTATATTCATTAATGAAAGTCAGGATTTTGACCTATAGCATCTTTTGTGAAAATAAGGAATAAGATGATATTCAACACAAAGGCCAATATTATGAATTAATTATTTATGACAGGGAGTGACAAACTTTGTGGTATACAAGTTCGGACATCTGGCTCAACGTGAATGGCAGACAATGTATGATCTGGCTAAGATGTTTCTACACTGCCTCAACCACTGGAAGTTAGAGACTCCGACCAGTAGGACACAGCATGCGGGTACGGAGGACATGGCTGTGTACAAAGTCAACTACACGAGGTAAGGGTGGCTGTGTACAAAGTCAACTACACTAGGTAAGGGTGGCTGTGTACAAAGTCAACTACACGAGGTAAGGGTGGCTGTGTACAAAGTCAACTACACTAGGTAAGGGTGGCTGT
>JAUMHH010188750.1:0-14301 GCA_032359455.1 Chlamys rubida
AACAAGAGTGATTAATATAAGTTGAAATAACTTGTTTCATAATTGTTGTAAAATAAATAAAGTTTATATTTATATATTTACACTGTATGTCCACGATTCCTTTCCTACAAAACGTTTTTGCAGTATGAAACACATCTGATTTGAATAGGTGTTCCCTTCAACGCACCTGTAAAGTCGTCCCTCCCATATTGAATTGTGTTGCTAGTATGTATCGGCAACGCATATGTAGCGAATTTGGTCAACCAGTATGTAACGTCGAACACTTTCGAAGCAGGAATTTTTGTCGCACTGTTATTACATATTCGCTACGGTCTCTTACACGACGTTCTGGCTTTAGGGAATGACGTCGGTGTTATTGCTGGCGACGCAACTGTATGTCATGGTACACATTTTCCCCGTAGTTTGCACCAATTTCCCATCTTTCTTGCCTGTAATAATTTCCAGTCCTTGAGAACATCTACGTGACATTTACCCTCTGGAACATGAACTGTTGGCAATTGGGTACCAATTCCCCGTGTTTTTACCTTCGTGACAACTTTTCTCTCTGTCTGATGGAAGCCGCAAGAACTATCTCTAATAGATCACAATTGAAAGATGTCAAATATAAGAAAAGAACATTTGATGTATTTAGAGTGCCAAGTAAACACAACCTACGCCAGCAATGGTAGACTACTCTCAATTTTATTTGCAGTTCCACGTCACTGTCTCACCGGTTCATAATTTACGAGACTTGACGTTCGAAAATTAGGACCGTTTATATTTACAGACTCCTGTACTCTGTCTATCACCACCTTTGTCAGAGGAATTTGTCTTTGAAGCGATGGATAGTTGTCTCAGACATGACTGCACCAGTGTCAGTCTTAAAATGACAGAAGTATCACACATGGGTAATGTTTTCCGAATGCTTCTGTCCAGTTTTAGGCTACTGCATCGAGAAGGATTCTTTGATCAGTCCTGTAACAAATGTCTAATCTGTTTACTATCTTGATACAAACAACAAAATGACTTATACCTTTTCACTTGTGGCACGTCCTGTTTTCCCGTTACTTTATTTCACATCCTGTCATCAACCGCAGTATGAAGCACAAGCGATTTGAATAATTGTTCCCTTCAACGCACCTGTAAAGTCGTCCGTCCCATATTGAATTGTGTTGCTAGTATGTATCGGCAACGCATATATGTAGCGAATCTGGTCAACCAGTATGTAACGTCGAACACTTTTGAAGCAGGAATCTTTGCCGGAACTTTATTCCATATTCGCTACGGCCTCTTACACGTCCTTCTGGCTAGGACCATAGCAGAGTTCACGGTTTAGGTCGTGTGTGACTTTTTTACTTACCTGTACCTCATTTGGACATTATGCGTACCGTTTGTGGTGCAGAAAACGCGTACCCTTCGGAACACATTGATTTGCATTTTGTTTTAATGGAGTTCATGTGCCTTTCCCTTATTGTGCCTCATCTTTCCTGTTATTGGCTTTGCCTTATCGACTTTGAAGTTCCAATTGTTTTTACTGATGCATTTGTATTTCTATTATGTCGTACTGTGAAAGCGATACCGTTGTAGAGTGTGAAGGATATTGCCATTTCAGCATCGCTCTTCAAATTACTTTCTGTACAAAGCATGCGTACGACTAGGTCAACATAAGGTTGCCTTTATTACGTGGCTCTTTGTGGCTTTCTCACTAAACGTTCCCTATAAAAACCGCCACATGACTAGCCACCAAACCGAGAGTATTTTCCTTTCATTTTCGGTTGTCGTTTTCAAACATTTCTACCGGATTGCAATGTCATTATCTATCGAAGGAATAATCCATGTATGTGCGTGTTTTACAGCGGAATGTATAACGAGGTTAAGGAAACGTATGTAAGGAAAACAGTTAACATTGGTCTATTTCCCTAACATTGTCGTTTATAGAGTTATAGATTCCACCATCATGCAAACATATGTTTATGATCAATGTTTAACACATGGAAATGTATATGGATGTACCTCCACGTCTACTTCCGTCCCAATAAGGTTACGTGAGCTAGATATTTCAATTATCTAAATAAGGGTCTTATTTGCGCACGCAAACATTCCTCACATACTAGCTGGATTTTATTTCAGTCATAAACCAAAGAAGCGCCGGTTCAACCTAGCTTGACAAATTTATGTTAGTCCAAAACTAGACCATTGTAACACATGGCTTTTTTACACCTACAATACTTGGGAATTTCTGAGCATTGCACGTGTATGGTTTGTTAAGCTGATAGAGAGTCTTCGCCTGTGCTTTATTGCACATCAATGCATGGTTATAAACCAATGAAAAGAATTGTTACATCGTCAACGTGGAAGAACATATTAGTTTACTTACCTAATTCTTGTACTGTTGCTAGTTGAAGACAAATGTCACCATTGATTATGGAGACTTTAACTATAACGATTATACGGATAAACAAACCGTAGTCATGACGACCAAATCCGATTGATTAAGTGAATTGAAGTAGAATTATGAGTAATCAGCATAATAAGAAACTAGCAGGTTCACATAGGAACATTTTAGTAAACCGTAATTACAAAAAAAAAAAAAACGTGAAAAGGATGCAATCATTAAAGTATATATTTATTGTGATATCGATTTAAGGTAAGGAAATGGACGCATGAGATAGGTAAGTTTTGTTTTACAGTGAAGCGGTTACTGGCATGGTTAGGTTTTGTTATTGGTAATCATTTCTGCTGTATTCATTCTATATATATAAAGACCCCGAGGTAAACTTCGGATATCAAATGCTAATACTGATTTAACTGTTTGAAAAATGATGCTATCTGTGGCAATTTCAACCTGCAAATGGTTTATTACTGGTTAATGCCGTTCATGAGACAGATAGCATAAAGCACATCTGGCTGTTTTATTTGTTTTGTTTATACAACATAAATAAAAGGTTGTTGAATTAGTAGTTGGATTGTTCTGTGAATTTGATGTCTGCTATTGTGAAATGGTGTTGATTAATCGATTTCCTTATAAATAAACATCAGTCAGGGTCGTTTGGAAATACTATTCTGTTTTTGTTTTGTTTATTGTTGGATTTTACGGGAGAGAATCACTTTTGTACTAGGCCGTAACATGATTTTACTATGTGAATATAATTTTTGATTGTATTTTTGTCTCGTATGAACAAAGAGATATCTATTAGAAGCATTTCTATTTACCTATTAGAGAAGGTGACACCCTTGTGAATCATTTTCTCTCCGAAAGCTTCCATTTCTGTTACTATAATGAGACACATATGTTGATGTTCAAGTGTCTGTTTGGAAACACCTATGGAGACTCACCCTTGCCGCTATGTTTGACACCAAAGGAATTCCAGTACTTGAAGAAACATGCCACAGACGAAGGAAAAAGTAAGTTGTGTAACTCAGCTTTTAATTCTATAAATTTGAAACTTTTCTACGTTTTTATCATAGATTTGATAAAATAAGATCGATGTAATTCTGTGTAAGCTAATTCTTATGTAATTTGAAATAAAATAAATATCGTCGCAAATACATACAATTTGCGCAGAAAAACAAATGGCAATCTTCATCAAAAGTTTTAGGAAAATGCATATAGATTGCATGAACGTTATGATCAAAGGATTTGGTTAAAAACATTGGTCAATTTGTTAGATTTGAAAAGAAGGGTTCTTTTTACATAATACCGATAACAGTTCATGGCTATGGGTAATCCATAACTTTCAGTAGGTTGACATATAAGTTGCTTTGTTGACAATTTGTGGGAATAAAACTATCCTGATTGACAGTTTGTGGCGTATGTGTGCTAGACAAGTCATGGCTATGGACCATACTTGATTGGCAGTTTGTGGCTATGGGATGTGAGTCGTTTTGTGTTTTTTGGCGACTAATTAAAACTATAGATATTGTGTGCCCCTTTGTCAGCTTAAAATGTATAAATCATAGTAAGATGAAGCTGAAATTACACCCTAAATTAGTGTCATATCTATATCAACAGATGTCAGCGTACTTGAAAAATGGTACATTGTGGATGAAAACTCCGTGCCTCCTCAGTATTATCTTCAATCCTTTACCGACCCGTTCCAAAGGTAGGTTCCATATCTCAAGGTGTCTTAATGCAGAAAGTTCCCAACTATATACGGGAATTGATCGACAGTTGACGGCAACACGAAGGTATAGCTATGTACATAACAGAAAGAGTAATTCATCGCGTTTTTTGATGCAATGCATTTAGTTGTTCATGATGTCAGTGTAAAACGTTTAAATTCATTCATTCATGGTATTGACGTAAACAATATATTGTGTTACATTGAGCATGTTTATATTTCGAATGAAATGACAAAGGAATCGTTGCGCGTTTAGATTATTTTCTTCTAATAGTTGCATTTATATGCAAAATACAACAGGGGTGCTTGTAAAACGCTATGTGTTATGTTAATGGGTTGCAGATGAGAGATGTATTGTTAGTCTGATTATAATTTAACTGTCACTTGTCTGACAGCAGGATAGCCAAGCGGGGTGAGTCTGTCGACGTGGAGACAGAGAGAGACGAAGTGTACCGAATCCTGCTGGACATCATCACAGCGGCTGTCAAGTACGGCTTGTCGAAATCCTCCAAACAGCAGGATGTTGCTAAGAGCCTACAGAGACATCTAACATCAGGTACTGTAGTGTACATTTCCACAATATCTCTCTTACACACACGTCAATGTATACACACTATTATACTAATGTAATCGAGATTATTGAGATATAGGATGTAAACGTAATATCATAATGATTTTTGTATATGACACATAAATGTTCTTAAACATGTATCTATCCTTGTTAGCGTTACTTTTAACCACGTGTCTGTTACACACACCTGGACCATTTATCACACCCCAAACACTTCATTACCAATATATTCCATTCTTTTTCACTGCCTTAACCCTAACGTCATCCCACATATCCCCTTTATCGCAACCTAGACCCTGATATCATCTCGAATATCCCCGTTATCAATCCGTACGTACTATACCATCCAACGCACCTCTTTACCACTCCCCTAGACACTTTTACATACACAAGACCTTTATCACAATCTAGACCTTTGATACTCTCCATGATGGATTTTCGACTTTAACAATCCTTGCAAGAGGAAATTGTTCTAACAACAAACATTGAACTGTTAAATCAACTGATAAACAATCGATGTTCTACTAATTTAAATAGTTCCAAAAGATCTAAACTTCGACTTAACTCCGTACAATACTTGCGAGTCGTGTGACAGCATCTTCGATATCATATGTCACAGACAAATGTAAACAGTTACTCGTTTGGCGCGGATTAGTACTTAAAGTGAAACTAGTTGGGAGGGTGGGTTTAAACAGTGTAATCAGCTTCTCCATTACCAAATTTACGTTGAACATTGTGCTGGTCCATAATCAAATCACTTGTGATTCTTAAAACGATTAAACGAGAATTGTTTCCCTATGTACAGCGTTTTTAAATTGATAGTGGTAGTCAGCGTCTGCAAATCGACGTCACCTTACATGTGCAGACATTGTAATTTCAGACAATCTATTCCTAAATGGGAAAATCCATTTCCAATGGAATATAGATTTTTTCTTAGGGGTTTGCATCATCGTAAAATGACATATGACGGCGATATCCACAGCTGGTGGGGGCACTCATGGCCACTTACAAGTGCCTTTTCGCTGAACGTCTTAACGTAGCTTAACGTGGGTACGATAGCATGCCAGTCATCCGGTGACATTATTTATGATAACAGTTATTACTATCGATTAGTTAGGGTATATAGGAGATAAACAAAAAATAAGAGGCAATGGGGACAGAAGATTAAATTTACGGAAGAATCATGTTGTTAAGATACTCTTAAACGCATCTTTTGACCTTTTTATCATTCCCAAGTTCTATTCTCACACCCTAGACAATTAATTACCATTCGTATTATGTAACACACCTCCAGATCCTTTATCATTCACATGCCCCTTTAGCACATCTTGCCCCTTTTTACATCCCATATATCCCCTTTAGTATACCATATGCTCATTATCGAATACCTTGAACCTTTTCATAAAAACGAAATGATTATTTTGCCATGTCTTTCGTTATCAAATATCGATGATCATCTTAATTACAGGACTAGAGCAACAGATACAAAAGGCCATACAAAGGTCATCCGAGGATTGCCTCTTCATCGAGAGAACTTTGGAAAGTAAGAAAGTGCAATTCCTAAATTAATAATATATACTTTTTACTTAATAAAGTACTCAGCATATTTTACCCTAGCGCTTGTTTTATTTATCTTCTCAGCATTTGATACTTAATTAAACATGGACATTAAATTAGAAAATAACTTACTAAACAGTGAAAGTTGAAAAGAAATATAATCTTATCATGTCATTATCAGATACAATCATACTTAATTTAAATTGTTGACCTAGTATGTCATTTAGCAAAAAGGCTTGGCCCACTACATTATCGGTTTGTGAACTGTTGCAGATTCGCCCCAAGCAGAGAACAATACCCACCCTGTGTTTGGTGGGAAGGAGCCCAATGAACGACGCCATCGGTACGAGGAGTTACAGAACCAGATCAACGCCTCAGTACCGTCCGCCAACAGGTTCGAGTTTCTTATCAAGTGGAGGGAAGAAGGCATTACTCCCCAGAACTGTCAGGATCACGCTGAGTATATGGACAATTTTTCTGGTGCTGTAGCAACAAAGTGTAAAGAACTAGCTGAAAGTTACATAATCAAAAACATCCAGGGTCAAAAAGCTAAAGAAAATAAGTTTAACAACGAAACATTACTGCATTTGCACCATTGCAAATCTTTGAATTCATCGTTTTGCGATGCAGCTGTAGAACACCAACTGACCAATGTACAAAAACTGCTGACGTTTGGCGCTAAAAATGAACATTACGCAATCATGATCAAAGGACCTGCAAATTCCGGCAAGTCGATGTTTATATCAAAGCTGTGCTATAAAGCAAGAGAAATGTTTGGGAAGGACACTGTTCTCATAACTAGGTTTGTAGGACTAACATCTGCTTCAACGTGTTGTGAGAATGTTTTAAGAACAATTTGTAGCCATTTGAATCAAATTTTACAGCAGAATGTATCGTTGAAATCCTACAACATGAGCAAGCTTAAACACTATTTTCATGGTCTACTGAATAGAATTTCAAAAGGTAAACGGCATATAGTATTAGCGGTAGATAGTATCGACTGGATGAACGTGCCAACATCAGAGGCAGACCCTGTCGTCATGCTTGATTGGATTATCAGTAAACTGCCGGCAAAAGTTCACTTTTTTGTGAGTTACAATTCCTGTCCGTTGACTCCAGCTACGCAACGTCTCGAAGATAAAACACCTGCAGATGACCACGTGATCGTATTTTCGGACTGTACGGAGGAAGAAATTAAAACAACGATCCAATCAAAACTAAAGACAAAGATGAGAATATTGTCGAAGGAACAAGAACACTTCTTCCGCAACTTACTGCCGTCGAATCGCGCTCCCATGGTTACTAACCTTTTACTGGAAACAGCAGTGAGAATGCCTTCACATTATACACCAGGCGGGCTGACCGCTCCCATAACCGTGGACGAGTTGGTGTCTAAACGCCTGACGAGGCTGGAACAATCACTTGGCGCGAAGCTGATCCGCTCGGTGTGTCGGTACATCACACTCGCCAAAGACGGACTGAGCGAGATGGAGATTCTTGACGTTCTGTCTTGTAACAACGATGTACTGCTTGCTACGTTTCCTACTAAGCTTCCAAATAATCTGCGGTTTCCATTTCACAAGTGGTTACACGTCAAAGAAGAACTAGGTACGTTCATTCAAGTGATAGTGTTGTTTTTCTAACATTGTTCTTTGTTACAGTAGAAGAAAGTAGATCGTGAATGAAATCATTCTGTCTGGTTCTTCTATACTTTCGGATAGAATATTTGGTATTTTAAAGATAAATTTTACTCATTGAAATTTTAGAAAAAAACAATGTGAAGTAAACGCTTTCGCCTTTTTTTCAACAGACAATCACTTTGATATTATGTTTATAATATATCGCTGGTGTTTCGGTGTCCATGACTGTTAATCATACATCTAAGCAATATAAGAAGTCATTATTTCTATGTTCCAGGGAGCTTGTTATGCACACGTTTGATACACGGGAAGTACTTGATCCGATGGGCACACCCGAATGTTCAAGACATCATGCGTAAGAAGTACCTTTGTCACGTGGATACTATATGTAAGGCCCAGGTTGAACTGGCCGAAATCTTTATGGACACGTGGGTGCGCGCGAAGCCCCTTGTGGACAAGGAGCGAGGACTGCAGGTGCTTGATGGGGCTTCTCGCTACGTATGTCCACAGCCTCTCCTGTACAATGAACGCCAATACAACCAGCGCAGGATTTGCATGCTTTGGATGCAGCTGCTACAGTCGGGTAAACCGTATTCTTGTTGTACTGATAAAATCGTATACATTAATGTAAACAGTACGCAATACATAATGTGTGTCGAGTTGTCATTAATTATAACAAAATATACATAAACGTATTTCCTTGATACTTCGAGCTGCCATTAATCATATAATAGTGTTCTGGTATACGTTTATTTCTTAAAAGAATATCTTTTCTTACAAATACAATCCTTGTATTATTTCACCCATAACACGTAATTAGAACGTTTATTTGAGCAGGTAGTATCCCGGTGCTGAAGGAGAAAACGTTTTGTAATTTTGAGTATATGCTGGCTATGGCCCATTCCCAGTCCGCGAAAACGTTACTGGAAAACCTTCGATTAACCACCTCCAACCTGTTGGACGCAGAGATCCTCATGGTTTACAACACGTTAAACATGTCCCGTGTAATACTGAACAAAGACTATCTCCAGTTGGCCAACGAACTTATCGGACGAATCAGACACATCACAGGTAGCGTCTTCTCACATGTATTTTACCTGGTATATGCTTGCGTTTATACGACCTTGGAATCTGTAACAATAAACAAAAAAAAAGAAACAAATGTTCTATCAAAAACTCCAAAAACGAATATAGAAGAAATATGGTATCCATATCTATAAATTCAAGAACCTACAGAAATAACAAACTTCCATTCTTTGAAACACGTTATTTGCAAACATATTATATGAAGTAGTCAAGAACCATTGACTCATTCTTAACAGTACCCTGGATTTTACCAGCTATTAATTACCGAGTGTATGTAGTCGGCGCTTGTTAATCGTCGTGTTGTTCGTGTTACAGAACAGTATCCGGATCACATTGAGCCGCTGGTTACCCAGTGTATGCAGTGGTGCGACGCCTATAGTCAGCCTCTTTTGATCCCTTTGACGACATGGTTACCCAGCCCCTTCGTGCCCCGCGCAACCACAATACCGGATGTCTGGGGTTGCGGGGTTCTCACCACCGTCTTTAGCAGTCAACACGTGATCTGTACCGTCAGACAACAGGATATTGCGCTGTACCATGTGTCATCTGGGAGGATTGTCAAGGCCTTCTCAGGTAATTTTATGTTTAATGTCTGTATTTTTACAGATCGAATGAGAAATGAGGTATTCGGTGTTTCATTCTTTTACTTTCTTTCTGGTGTTTTAAAGTGTATACGTGAATTTTGATCTTAATCCACTTCAGGTCACAAAGGTACTGTGAAGTGTATTTATGTGTGCCGCGGGGGTCGGGACTTCGTCAGCGGTGACGATGAGGGTGTCATCAGGGTGTGGGACACCAGTGCTGGCCAGTGTACGGCCGTCATCAGGTGGGTACCCTTATGTATTATTAAGGTAATGTGTTTCTGGCGCCGACCAAATTATGGCCATCATCAGGCAGACATCTTTATGTATCCCCCAGGGAATGTGTTACTATCATGGACCAGTTGAAGGCCAGTATCTGGTAGGCATCCTCTAGCAAGAACCAGTGAACGGCCGTCATCAGACAGGCGCCATAAGTCACCACTGATGTTTATCATTACTGTCCAGATAGGGATCATTATATATAGAGGGCCATGATAGATTGTCATCACTCTACGTCAGTAGAATGTCTCCAGACGTTGGTAGCAATGAGATTCAGGGGAAACAAGACACGTTATGTACATTTTTAGCATTATTCATCAATCACGTGCGCTCGTCAATCACCTTACCGTACTCCTGGGACGGTCATTTGTTACGATTAAGCATATTTTCTGCCATAATTAGAAATGTTTTTCTTGGTCATTACGTGATCATTTCAAGTGTATTACCGTATTTAGGAGTTTGATTGAGTTAATACATAGAGCCGTGCATGTAGTCACAATTACACGGCCTATATCGATTCACCGTTCAACAAGGCCTCCAAAAAACATGGATAAATTAGATTAAGTCCTATTTCAAAAACCAAATTAAACATCGTAATTCAGATATGTAATTTGGAATATTGAACTTTTAATTACCGGCGTTAACCTAGTTAATAAGAAGGCATTCTGGCTGATGTCTTAATAGCAATTATTCACTGTCATTTAACATGTCATTCTCTTTAGCCACTCAACTGAACGCTATGATACGACATATGTTACAAGGTTGTAATACATACATAACACATTACTGTGGAGAGGCATGGCCTCAAATCAGTGTGGATGTGTTCATGCGAAACTACTTAAATCATAGTCCAATTCCCTATTAATATATCTCAGCAGATTATGAAAATTCACTTAGACTGATAAATGAACTTTATGTGACGAGTCATTTCCTAAAATTCCATGTCGTTTTAAACGAACTAGACATGATATAAACATTGCTAATGGAAAAAATCATTATGTTTTTAACATTTCTATCCTAATTATCACAACACTAAATGTTACAAAATGACATTTCATATAAAGTTCATTTATTCATCACGGCCACAAGACCTTGGTTTTACATTTACTTATCGGTAAAATATGACACCGGAGCATTTCCAATGATGTTTTGGTTTCAACAAACCATAACCATCTTTGGTTGAAGCCGGTTCGTTTCTCCACAGCTAATAAAAGATAAGCTTATCTCCACATGACCATATCAATAAACAATAACTAATATACCATTTACCATATCTTTTGAATTATTTAGCATGTGCCATCATTCGCATAATGAAGTGTGCATATGTAACCATTATATTTCTGTAATCGTTGATTTGAAATAAGCAGTGAAATATGGAATATAGTTGTTTCTATCTGCTGATTATTTCAGAGAGCATGAGGGTGCGGTGAATACAGTAATAGTGGCTACCAAGTACGAGTATGTCATCAGTGGGTCGGACGACACTACCATCGTCGTCTGTAGTCAGGAAGGCAAGAAGAAAGGTGTCTTAAAGTCACATATAAAAGGAGTGACCAGTCTCCGCCTCAACAGTTCAAACAGCATTCTCGCCTCAGGTAGGGACACTTTTGTTTGTACCTCAAACAATCTCCTCGTGTCAGGTGACTGGATTGATGTTTACATATCAACACCATCCTAGCCTCGGGTAATAAACTGTGTTTGCATGTCAAACATCATACTAGATTCAGGTAGAAAAATCTGGCTAAAATCTATAACAGTTTTTTGGGTTCAGTCAGGAAATTGTGTGTTTACATACTAAAAGTCATGTTTTAGGTTTGAAATATTCCTTTTTCTCGGCAATTAGAAAAGATGCATCAACCTTATTATTTTCAAAATAAAGGGCCAAATATTTGATTAGGACTGACAGTGTTGTTCTACCCCTCTCTCGTCTGAAAATATATGTTGTCCTTGTGCAGGAGGAATTGTTGTCGTCATTCATCTTAAACACAATACGTTAATTTGAATATTTAAAATACTTATAATCGGGTCAGATGTCACCACGTAAACACCCACATTCAGGAGCTGAGATGTTTTAAGCCCGATTAGTTTGAATAACCTGCTAGCACATGTTTTATATGTTACACTTTAAAACGTATTCCTATTCAAAACTAACACTACCATTGAAAGTATTCAATTGGGGCTGCCAGTTTTGGGGGACTTGTGTTCAACCCCTCTCCCCCGCCAAGATGATGTTAGATTCAGATTCTTTATCTGAAGGCACGACTTGAAAAAGAAAATATATGCAAAGGATGGGTGACCACGTAAATACATTAGTAGGCTATAACTGATAAGCATTATGTTTTGCGGGAATAATGTCTAGGGTAAGGTCAACATGAAATGGGGTTCCGTTTTCGGATCAATCGGTCAACAATGAGGGGGTTGAAGTAAGAGAAGGGCGAACAATGGTATTTCGTTTATGTGATTACATAAAATCTTTGCATAAAAGCTTTGAGTGTCAATACATTGATACAGAAGTTACAACTATGTGTATTCCATTTGTTAAACTGCTTAAAATAACAAGAAACGTTTTTGACCATGAAGATCGTTTATACCTTTCTGAACTTGATATATAGGAAAATATATACTCTTGTACATCGGTCGCTTACCTCGAGCTTTACTTACAACTTGACCAACAGGGACGGCTTACAATTAAACCGTACGATGAGCGTGGCAATTTCTAGGTATGATATGAAGGTCGATGTTCGTCATTATTCTTTGTTGTTTCGTTGTCACTACCGCAGTTCTCGCTTTGAGAACGTTGCGGTACTTGGTTTCGATCTAGATTTAGATAGAAAGTGTCGTCATTGAAACAGAAGACTCTTACCCATCTGGATAAATTAGTTTGATTATCCTTGTACCTTTTAAAATATTTTCCATGTCAGTTCTTCTCTTTTTCATATTTTCCCTTGTTTTATCGATTTTTTAGTTCAAATTACGGTTTTGACACGCTTGTCCATTATAAAAATAACGTTTATCACAGGTATTTTATTTAACGATATGCAGTTTGTAGGATACGTTATCTGTAAAACGTGTTATTACAAGAATGGAAAGTTGTCATTACAATTTGAGGACCTGACATTTCTTGGATACTCATACCTTGCCCTTTGTTGTGATATATATATATATATATATACATCCATTTGCTTGCAATGAACTGATTCAGAATGAAAATCGTGGGGGTTGAAATATATAAAAATGTATACGTTTGTACCTTTCTTTGTGGTTGTAATAAAGGTAATTGTTAACGTCTGTCGGAATCATTTGATATCGTTAATAGATTAATCTCTGACCTAATGTTCAGTGCAGCGAACTACTACGAAATACTGCTGCGTAACAAAATGCATGTGTTGCCGCTATTGTCATTAAAACAGCGACTTGAGATGTTCATTAATATAATTAAAAACCACCTGAATACTGTTACTGTTTATCTTTAAACAGCTTCCAGGGATAAATCCATTGTTTTGTGGAGCCTAGAAGATCTCACGAAGCTCGGGAGCATCACAGACGGTATTAACTCACCTATTTCCTGTATGGAGCTATCATGTGACAATACCTTCCTCATCGTAGGTAAGTATACACTATCGATAATATGGAACTTTAGTATGATTCCTTCCTCTCAATGGGAAAAGTATACCATCACCCATTTACCACTTATAAGGTTAAATATAAATACATTTTCCTAAAATATGTAAGAACCAATTATATTAAAGGTTTTACAGCAAAAATAGAGTTAATATTGATTTACTGTAACAAACAAATTTGTGTTATTTTCATACTAACCCGACAATTCAGAGAGGATTGAGAGAGTTTAGTTTGAAACATAACAGATATATCTGCTTTCTGTTCACGGAAGCCGATATCATTTTAAAGAAAAAACGTAATAAGCGTAAAGATCTTGGTATATTGTTTAAAAACGGTCATATTTCACTCATATATATATTTACAAGTGTATAACTCGTGTAACGCACTCATGAAAAATATGAAAGATTCACCACACACGTGACTGTTATTAATCAAGAAACCAAAGATATATATTTATAAAGTGAAGTTGATAATTTGAAATAGTTTTGTGTATGTACTGAAGTTGGTAAGTTATGCAGTTTCATTTATATTTTTTATAAAGGTTTTGCTTTTATAAATGCATCAACATGATGATTGTTATGTTTATGTCGTTATGTTAAGCACTTAAACATAAATAAATATATATGTGTGTGAAGGAAGTATAGTTATGTACTTATATACAAGTGAACATGTTATGTTAATGTAACTTGTTACTATGGTGAAGTTGTAAATACCGTATAGCGGGAAATTTCTGCGGCTTTTTAATTTGGCGATTTGGCGGGTCTTACACTAGATCGCCAAATTAAAAATCATTTAACCCGCCAACTTTTCGACTCGTCGCCCCAGATCGCCTCGCCATGTAGTTGCGTTCAGATACTCTCGGTAGT
>JAUMHH010188761.1:0-17755 GCA_032359455.1 Chlamys rubida
ATCTTTTCCGATGCTGACGGCACAAGAGAAACGGATATTCAAGGACGAACGGAATGACAAGGAGGAAGCAAACCAAGACACGGGAGTGATAGACAATAGTACAAGCAGAATGTTTAGGAAAGTGTGTAGTGTCAACTTCTGCCGTCAGTGTCGTAAAAGATTGTCCACATTATGAAAAAATACATCTTTAAAATCTCTCTCTCTCTCTCTCTGTCTCCCTCTCTCTCTCTCTCTCTCTCTCACAAGATATGTACACATTTTTGTGCATATTGTATATGCCATCTTGAATTTTGTAAATATATACAATACACAGATGTAAAGGGTTTTAAATAAGTTGTACAACTTGTGCCCAATCCTGTTGCTTTTTAAAGGCAATAAAATATGTTTAAATCAAAACCATGGCATATTTCTTGACAATACACAGTATTTTAGTGATACATAAAAAGACTCCTGGGATAAAATAAGATTTTTGGTGACGTTGGGACTGTAGCATTGACGTGATATAGCTCACCATAACCAGGAATTGTTATGAGCCACTTAACAAGTACGTTTTCTTATTGATGATTTATGTAAATCTTGTTATAATAAATCTTTACGTCTAATACGTTTCATAGCTGACGGGTAACGGTCAAATTATTCCATTCAAATTTGGTTTTTGAAAAAGCTGTTTAATAAAACGTGACAGCAAATGTATTCGTTTCTCGTTAAACAAAAATATAGACTTTATTTCGTTTACATCAATTTTGAAACTATTTCTTTAACTTATATCACTCGTTGTGGTCCTCATTGAAGGACACAGAGAGCCATTATGATGGAGGAAATGAACGATACTACAATGTAACACATGCCGGTACACGTAATATCATATGATGAAATGTTGAAGTAGACATCTTGGCGGCTGCCAGACATAATGCCTAGTCATCCAGAATACTTGATTCGTCCCCATGTGTGCGGGGGTTAAATTTGCATTTCCTTTTGTTTTGTGTCATCTTCGTTAATGTTGGTGCCTGTTGGTATCGACTTATAACTATTGTATATTTGCTTTCTTTTTAAAATTTATTGTATGGTAAACCAATGTTTAACTAACATAGACATTGCTAGTAATTTTACTGATGTGTGTATCATTTATACGTTTTGCAATATTTAGATCAAGTTGTTAAAGTTACAGATCGCTGGGTCATTTTTCTCACTTTAACTTTTTCACAGGACATCGAGACATATATTTCTTCACGCTTAATCTCGCATGGTGATTGCAATTCTAGCGAGTCTCTCATCAAGTCTGTTTGTCGTGATAGCATATTCCAGTGTTTTAATTGCTCCATTAACAGATGTTGAGTGGTTTTATACAGAACTGGAGTGGACAATTGATGTGTATTGCTTAATAAAAATTGCAATTGCATTTATCAAAACATCGGTTTTTCAGTTATCTAATTGTAATTTTGTGTTGCAGTGCTGTTCGTAAGCTTATCGATCTAGAGAATGCGGATAGTATGGTGTTCACTGCCTGCTTAAATGTATAACCGGCAGCTATATATTTTATGAGGAATGATTTTAAAGATTAATTTGCTTCGTGAAATTGAAATATGGTAGCACTTCCATGAAGGTGTTAAAAAGTAGCACGATCATGTGAAGATAATCTGTCGACATTTTTTATGTTTCTTTTTTCACGAATAAAAAGGTGCGAATATTGATGATAAATAATCGCAGTTTAACAGGTTTTTATATGCATAGCGTATGAATATATATCATTTAACTCGTGTTAATAAGTTAACTTTATTATACATCGTTGTATATGTTTTTTTCCAGTTTTAAATCACTCATGTACTGTAGTGTTTGCACTTTGTTTTACAATTTGTATATGCCTATGTTATAACGCTGGACACTAATGCAAATAGAAACAGCACAGATTCGTCATAGCAGTGCTCATTTCAAGGGGTTATTCAGTCGCAAAAATAGCGAAAAAGAAACTGCTAAGACTTGTTCAAGTAATGCGTAGTAATATATGTCTGATGTGGTGTTGTGTCAAGTGAAAACACGTAAATAGATGGATTTTGACTACTTATGGACAGACACGTGTCAGCTCGGTTTTTAAGACGACGAGAAACAAGTAATACTGTATTATATAAAGAGACCAACTTAGTCACACTTAGCAAACAAAGATATCTATATCAAAATATTATATTTTGAAAGATTTTTAACAAGAGATGTCCCACCTTTGTGTACGAATCAATCAATGTATGTGTCAAAAGTAACACTGAAAATTAGCATTTTGCTCACAATAGACAACATTGTATTGGATGTACCGATAGCAAGAACCAACCTTTACAATGCCAGTATTTTCCCTGAATCTTATGTTTGAATGGAACAATCCAGCTTGCCAGTTTCCCACAATGACACCAATTTGACCCTAAGCAAGAACTATTTTATACTCACCTGGTACGGATGCTAAATCCCTAAGTGCTATTGTTTCTACATATTATGGTGTCTAGAAAAGTTAGTATTACCCCATGTCGATTAAGAAATCATGCTAGTAATTTAAACTCCTACTTAAATGATTGCCATGCTTGTATGTGTGATCATCCCACTGAAGATTGTAAGACTATCCTTAATGATGTCCATATCTGATCTAAGTGATATTATTGTCATTGAATCTTTTAGATTTTCTAAATGCGGCTGTCAAAGATTTGATGATAATTTAAATATATCTATTTTGGAGACAATTCATAGATTATATTTTGATATTAGAAGTTTTTTTTATTACATTTTCTTCATAATTTGATATTTGCAATTTTTTTGTTTCGGTTGTTGCGCTGTCCTTTGGTTCAAGCTAAGCATTATGTGAGTTTAGGGACTATGTGTCTGTGCTGGTCTCCAGTTTTATGTCTAACCGACTGGTCTTTATATGTTGCAATTGTTTCATATTAATCATTACAATTAGTGAATTAATAATAACTAAGGTTATTTCAAATAATACCTATGTATTTGTTTTTATAAGGTTATATATTTCTACTATCACTATATGTATAGACACTTCCTGCTGCCTAATTCCCTGTGTATGTAATACCTATACAATGAAATATTTTGAAATGAAAACAACAAAAAAAGATTTCATCAAATGCAGGTTGATAAAGCCTATGTATGTTTTTGTCGCCATCACAGTTTTCTTGGGAAATATTATATTGCATTTTGTGATATGTAGGTCGATGTTTTTTATTGTACCCATTAGTGAGCCCTGTTTTGCATCCAGGACATGACATTACCAGGATTGTATCAAGCTTTACATGCCGGGTGACGTTTATGAACAGAGGATGTTTACCCTTCCAAAATGTTTGGTTCATTACGCCTTCGTTTTATTGATATTGAGCTCAAAATTTATTTTCTTGACACTTGGGTCTTTTATTGTTTTATATAGACCTTTTAGATTTTATGATGATAAACGAAGAAATACTGAAAGAAAATAAAGCCTATGTAAAAACGTATTCAGTTAATAAATACATATTTTTGTCGGAATGATTTATTGGCTTTACGTTCAAATAAACTATCATTAACCTAGATAATCTAGCGTTTAATTTGAGTTCATCTCTAAGTAATCGTCGAGCGTATTTTATACTATTAGTCCTGTCCCGTAAAATACAATTAATCTAATTAGACTCTTTAAACAGTGTCATTTCTCTATTGTAATAAAACTTGATGATATGTTAAATGTACGACCAACAGCACCATGTTTATACTGAAAAGCGTAGTAGATTGGTAATTAACTTTAATATTTATATCATTAATATAACTAATATTTTGAGTTTTATGTAGTGTACTTGATAACACTGTTCAGTGAACACTCTTTCGTTCTATTTGTTTCTCTCTTTGATGTTAATGTTTGGTAATAGGTGGATTTACATCCAAATTGTAGATACACAGGATAAAATGGACTGAAAAGATATACAGATATATGTTCTTTACCAACCAGTTTACATTTCCAACCATGTCTAACTTAAGATTGTTCATGATAACAATGAACATAATAAAAACATTAAATAACGGTCAAATATATTAATCTAAATATCTCCTTCTAAACTTCTAAAGTACTGAACCAACCATGGATACGCAATGTATAGTTACAGAAGAAACGCTTAGCCTTCTGTAACACTTGGTTTAACCCGCCCTTTGATACGAGGTGACGAATTGTTTACTATCACTGTTTTGCTCTGCCATTAAACTACATGTATAAGCTGGTGCTGCAGAGAAATTTGTAAGCTGATTAAACTAAATAATCAAAAAGTACGCTGGTCACTGCCCCACTTAAAATATTGTAACCGCAATTAAAAGAAGATTTGTGATAATTTCGTTTCGTAAAAGAAAATATACATTTTGCTATGTTATATAAAGTAGAATTTGTATAAGGCGACAGTTGTATGTTGATTATGTATATATGTCTTGCTTTAACGTATGAAAAGGCAAAAATGATGATGCTGGCTAAAACGTCATATAAAGCTTTATATCAAAATATAGAAAAAATCTATTGAAAAAAAAGTAAAGAAAAAGTAATTGGCTGATCAATAAATGTGCAAACTCAGAATTCGAGCAATATATCTTTTCAATTGTGAAATGTTTAACCTCAAAACATTACAATTACAATTCGCAAGGGAGAATGATGTCGAGATTATATTATAATTAATTCGTTTTTGGTGGTTGAAGAACCTTATTTCAAGATGTCTATATTTCAAGGGCTAACCTTCAGCACCATCACTTTATTAACACTTCTGTAGATACTGGTATACGATTGACTTATCACATTTACAAACTTAATGTTCAAAAACAAGCAAAGCTTTCAACAGAGATCAATGGTTGATGCTAAGGTATAAATCAAATTTCACGTGTGTGATCTAAAAAAATAATTCCCTACAAAAACTATCACTTTTAAGTCGTTCTGACAGTCTACTGTATATCATTTATAAATTCTCCAACTTTTTTGTTATTTTCACGAGACAGATATGTGACAAAGGAAAATTACAACAAAATTACACGTGGAGTTATTGATTGTTGTTGCACAAGCATTTTTTCTACGGTATTCCATTATATCTATTTCATTTTGTATTTATAACAGATGATGAAGTGTTAAGGGAATCAACTGAATCAGAATCAATACGAAAATACCAACTTCCATTATCTTACTTAGAAAAAAAAGGTTAACATTGCATTTTAGCATTTTTGGACGATGCATTTGAATAATACAAATACACGATGTCCCCTGTTCTTTCATCTAATACGCGTCACCCCTGCAGGTTGGGGATTGGGAACAGAATACACCTGCTGTTACCCACTGCATGTATCGTAGGAGGCGACTAATGTACTAGAATTCGAACTCAAAATAGCCATGTCAAATCCAAGTAATGTCACGTTCTCACATCACGAATTTGAGTACTGACAACAAAACCATCAGGCACACTAAAGAGCTTAATCAAAAATATGAAAAATAGCAAGTAAAATGGAAGAAGATACGTGCAAAATCGTCAAGACACAAGAACACAATCTAAACTCGAAATCGACAAAAAAGAACAACAGAAGAGTTTCCAGTACAATGCCTCTTATCATATCCACGAAATTATGTAGGCACCTACATGTAACGATCTTGTGAGCATTTGTTAATACAAATGAAACAGTATAGGAAGACATCGTGTAATGTTACCTGACTTTCTATATAAAATACATATTAAACAATTTCCACCTAATAAAATATAGAACATTTCGAGATGATGTGCAAATTAACCAAATATTTTTTTTTGAAATAAGAAAATAAAATGCTATAGAAAAAAATAAATTAAAAAATTAAAATTAAAAAAGCAAACATTCAAAAGACAATTTCGGTCAAATAATTGTCAATCTGTCAAGCGACGTCGAATGCTTTAATGGTTCTGTGGTTTATATTATTACGTTACTAAAGCATTTATTTATGTTACTTATCACACTGAATGGACACATTTTAATACGTCAACCGACAAGATACATGTACTTAACATTTAATACTATATTATGTACTTCCTAACTAGAAGTTTTGAAAATGTACTTCCGAAATTGGAGGTCACCAGGTGCGCCTATGGAGATAGAGACCAAGGAACGTTATGGTATTAGGAAATTCAGGAATCATTCTGATCAGGTAGTGATCGGATGTACGCCTTTCAACTGCAATCCAAACGGCTAATGTGGCTTTTATGTTATTCAGATATTCATTAATTGGGGCTTACCGGTATTACTTTGTAGTTCGTTGGGAATATGGCATCGATATTCTCGTTACAGCCAGCAGAAAATCATGATAAGGGCACTCGAACCACTCCGCAAGTATTTTCTCCAACAGCAAAACAAACAAGACCAGTGACTGTAGTTTCTGCTCGATGAAATGAAGAGATATATACATCGATACATGTAATGCTATTTAAAGAAAACAAGACCCATATAGTGGTTGCAACGGCATGGTGTAAAGATGACAAAACAAAAGACGAGCGAGCTCTTCATTTAATGCCCCAGGTGGCCAGTGTCTGTTTGCGTGATGATTTGCCTAAAACAAATTGTAGAAGGTTCTGCGATGAATGGCTTCTTAAGTTTAACGTTTATATAACGTATATCAATTTTGTAAAGAGGTATGTTTTAGAGAGTTTTGTTTGGTTTGGTTTTCTTTTGTTTAACGTCCTATTAACAGCTAATGTCATTTTAGGACGTGTCTCTATTGAAATACCATGCAGAAGGAACACAGCACAGCATCCCGCCCGGCCAACTTATACTGACAACGGGTGAACCAGTTGCTGCCATTATCCTTAATGTTGAACGTTAAGCAGGGAATAACAACTACCATTTGGGAAGAAATTTGGTTTGTCCTGGCCTGGGGACAGAACCCATTGCCTTCCTCATCTGGGCGAACGCTCAACATCAAAGCCGGAAGTGAGGTATTGCCAAACAAGACGCAAGGAAATAAAAGGTAAATAGGAGTAGAAAGAAGGATAAAGATCCCAAATGTTGCAATGGGTGCAGCAGATTTATTTGGTCGCGTCTGTGTCCCCAAGTAGAGGGCACAAAAGCAAATCCCAATTTCTGCAGGGGGTTCAAACATGAGTCGCCTCTTACGATACATGCAATGGGTAACATCAGTTGTATTATTTTCTCGGTCCCCGACCTGCAGGGGTGGTTTTAGAGAGATAATGCAGATTAGGTGTCGTGATATTTCTGTTACACGGATACAGATGTCTCTAGGATTTCTGAAGCCAAAACTCTTAATTAACTTTGAACTACTTTCCTAAATCATTTATTGGTATCAAACTGAAACAAAGTACGCGTTAATAATGCTTCAATATTATTTATTAAAAAGTTCATAGAAGTATTTATGATGTTTGTCTCCCATGCTTAAAGTAATCGTTTCCCCATATTTCAGAATAGATTTATATATATATATTTAAAATGAACAACGTTTTTTCTTCTTTTTCATACGGAATGTTTCGGATGTTTGACATTTTAACTTTTGCGAAATATAAGGTTCAGAATGTGCAGTGTATTTGATCATACAAAATGTAACTGAGTTAAAAATATGTAATAATGTTTAAGGAAACTAAGATGGATTTTTTTGGGGGTAATTTAAAAAGTGTTCTATATCTCTTTATCTCGGTAGTGCTATGACACTGATATGGAAATATATTGCTTAAAATAATGAATTTCTCCAGGATGCTGTAACATAAATCACTCCGCCACACTCCCTTACACTCCTTCAATCACAGAACACAAAAAAATATAATGGAATGCCAATTGTCGTGGGAGTTAAAACGGCGTTGTGGATTGAGGATACGAATGAAGTTGGTTGTCGAACTTTTTTCGAATTAAAAAACTACAACGCTCCTCTTTTTAATTAATGGAAATCGTATGAAATGTATTCGTTAGGTCTGATTACTTTTTATCTTTGCGTGCTGTTGACGCCTAAAGCTTCTAACGATTTCTGACCATTTATTATAACACGTGTACAAAAAGAAGTATAAAGAACGTCATCCCTAGGGCCTACTTTTCACTCGGCATTATCGACCTATATCTCACCACTTTTGGTGATCTTGTCAGAAACGGACGTCTCCTTTATTTGACAAAAAGGAAATAGATAATTAGTTAATTTTCAACTAATATGAGCTTCTGAACACTCATAGCGTTTGCAAGACAAACACTATTTTGACTGAACAAACAAACAACCAAACAAACAAACGCAAAATAACAAGCATAAAAAACCTATAGATCTACTTGCAAAAAACTAAATCCAATATAATCAGCTAAAGTGGTTCGGTACCTTACTTTATAGAATAAACCTTTAGAGAGTGGAACCTTTTACATAAAATTAAGTTGGAAAATATTTATATACCATTAAATCAGCAAACAATAACAATGCGTCAACACACAATAGAATCATGCAACGACAGAAAACACACCTTGGAATAAATACGAAAGAAATCACGATCCCCAACACAATATAATGACAAAGAAACAGAAAAGCACACCTTTGAGCAAGATAAAACGGCCGCACTTTAGAACGATTTAAATCATGATGGCACCATAAAACTTGTTCATTGTATTAATCAATTTATATCTGTCGGAAAGCTCGTGTCGTAGGTTTGACTGTTAGCCGTCGATTTCAATGACGCAAATAGGAATATTCAGAGCAAGACCGTGTGTTCTTAAACAACTGCAAAACGTGAACACCGTAGGCGTGTTACTATCAAGAAAATGAAAAATTCATGTTTAGAAAAATCGTCACGCTAAGCCGTCCACATTGGCCATGTTGTACGTGAATACCTATTAAAAGAAAGAACTTGTCGGTATTTCTTAAAATGAATGTTAGGATTTTGTTAATTTATTTTGATTTCATCAGAAATTTATTGAACAGCAGGAAGGTACTTCCTGCTGTTCAATAAATTTCTGATGAAATCAAAATAAATCAGCCAAATGTGGGGCAAATGTTAAAAACGTGCCATGGAATTGAATTGAGATATTGTCAATGAGGAACTTAATTGTTCTCACGATTTCAACTTTAATGTAATTCATTTGTCTATTGTCGTGTTTCTCACAAAATATATTTCAAAACATATAACATCCATGCATTTGATTTGATTTTTTTTCGCGTTTCTGGCAAAGAAGCTTCCATAATAAGTAAGAGAACAAAAGCACTCACTCAGTTTAGTGATAAATGGTTAAATTATCGTATTTACAAACAGACGGATGTATGACCAGCATCCAAGGCCAATCGTCATCAAATATGGATATTAAACAGGAAGATTCTCAGTGGCAAGGGTGATGCATCCATTTGATCAAAGCGATGCTATTGGATCAGCGCGATTTTTGCGTGGTCCTATCTCGATACTATCTATTGTGTTATTGAAGATTCCTAGTAATAGCTGTTAAGAGCACTCCTTTATTAGAACAGTTCATATGCTGGATAAATGATTCGATTATATATCTGTAATTTCTTTTGTATTTGTTGTTATCGGCAAAAAGGGACCAAATGAACTACGCAGTTCATTTCCTGACATCGATTGGGATATATATTGTTTTTCACAGTGAATTTAGAAAATTAAATTCTCGTCAGAATCAATAAGTAGAGATAAATACCCTGACTGTTGACCACTGTATGTAGAGTGACAAGCGTTTGTGTAGCCCAGAGTTGCTGCAGTAAGTAGTTGATAACGCGGTACCGATCGATATTTCTGGAGTTAAATGCCGCACGAAATCTATTCGTAGCTACAGAACTTTGACAGTCTCCGAACAAGGATTAAGACAGGTCTTCAAAACGACCTCCTGGATACATTCTACTTAAAGGTAAGCAGTTTACAATTATAATATCCAATAGAACGCACAAAGTTTGAAACATATGCTTATTACTGTATAGAAGGCAATTTTTAAACCAAGTGCTGAAATAGTTCCGTTGTTGCATTTTTGTTACATTTCACTTGATAATCAGTTATAAAAAAATAAATGTAATAACATCACACAAATGATACATAAAAGTTAAGGTATATTTATAATAATTCTAAATGAATTCACATTTACACGATTTCATGTTTTATCAGAGTCGGATATATTTAACAATATATTAACCTATCAGTGTGTAATCAGTTGCATGCCTGATTGATGAACTTAAAGGATAGATCAAAGACGCAAGTTTAATAACATTGATGTAAAAGTGTGATCATTTCATATTCTTAAAAATCTTATTACATCAGAATATGAGATATTATTGTAAAAACTTAACCCTGCTGATACAGTCTAATGCTGCTTTATTCAAAGTTTTTTGTTTCGTTTATTTCCAATTCGATTTCGTTGTTAAACAGATTTTCATATAGATCAAGTCGACAATGTTTGTTAACCGTAACTGGAACGAGCATTGTTAGTGTTGGCCGATACCAGGTTAGCGAAATCTTAAATACATCTCTTTTTGCCTTACCTTTTTAGCGGGATTTCTGGTCTAGTGATTTACGCTGCAGGTTTTAAACTTCACGAAGGCCAGCTCCGTGTTTGATTTCACCCGTGCGTCCTACTTTTGCAGTTTTTATTTAATTTAAAAGTAGGGGAGATAATTCATTAGGATTTTTTTTTTAAAAAGAGGGAATATTTTATTTCATTATATTTCTTTTTGTAGTGCTGTTAGGATATCTGGAGAGAAATCTGAACAAGATCCATGGGCATATTTTGGTTAAATATAGTTTATTGACATTTTTGTGTAAAGTGAAATAAAAAAACTTAATTAAACTATAAAAATACTTAAATAGGTTTTTGAAAACAAAAACTTTCTGTAAAGAATTTTCGAGCAGTAACACTTCTGTTCAAATCTCTTACCATGTGATAAACGTAAATAATATGTAATCGTTAGAATTTATTACCAACATATCCTTTTAAATTTGGGTGCATTACATCAATCTATAATACAAATTTTGTTCGAAAAATTATTGAAAATTGTCAAAAACTAATTACAAAGGATACTTTAGTAAACAAAGTGCATATAAATAGGGAGTGTTAGATATATGGCGTATACTGTCTTCTGTATAACGATAACTAAACAGGTACGGGCGGTATTGACTTCCATTGTCCCCATTTAACATAATGGTGGATTCATTTTTTTCTGAAATAATGACATCAGTTTGAAAGAAATGCATGAAAACAATCAGTAATGCTATTGTTATTTGGTAAAATCATTTACTATGTTGTTCTTAAGTACCACTTGACTAGAAATTATGACCACATCGTAGTCGGGGTTGGCTGGAATCAGTGTTGACCTACTTCTCGTAGAAGTAAATAAAAAAAATAGGCATAAAATAATTCATTTTCTATATATCTCAATATTACCAAATATGTCACAGATATAATTAGCCAACACCGTGACTTTGTTGATATGATGTATCGTATTTTGGTTCGCCAAAGTGATAATAACCGGAAAGAGTTTCTACTCTTGTTACCAAAGAACCGTATTTAAGATAACCTATCATTTTGTCATTAGCAAAAACTTTACACGAACATTGAATATCTGGAATTAAATGTTACTAAACCCATTTGCATCAAGGACGACATAAAGAAATGAGTTCTCCTAAATAATCATTGTGTCAACTTGTGTGAAAGCACACCAACGAAGGTATAACATTAGTTTTCACAAATTATACCCTATTTTCAACAATGTCTTTCAAAGGATCACTTCTATGTTGGTGGTGTGTCGCAAATACGATAAATGGTTTTCCTTGTATATGACATTTAGTTGAAATGAATTGCCTTAAGTTTTACATTTTTTGACAAAGCGATTTGTGGCGTGATAATTCTATATCAGAATCGCGCTTAGCAATTGGTGTGTAGCTGCAAATAGGCACTTGTTGATATGTGACATACGTGTGAATATCCTGTACCTTAACACGTTGCACATTGATAACACGTGATCAGCCTTAGCGAAGTTGATAATATTTTGGCATCAATATAGTTATTGTTATATTATTAATAAAAATATAATCAAACTTTAACGTATCCTCAGACTTTGAAATATTGTATTAACAAAACAGTTTCTAATTTCTAAACATTGAGAAGAGCATCAATAGATATTTTACTCTAAATACTTCGTTGAATAATCGTGGGCAAACAGGAAAAGGCTAAATGTTATGATACCTATAATCTTACTAGCGATGTTTTGTGTAAATTCAAGAATATGTTATGTGTAAACTCAGACTCATAACTGAAACTGTGTTGTCGGTCGACAGCGTAGTTATGTGCACGTTTACTTCTCACTGAAAGACCCGGATATTGCACTATTTTGGTATCACCGGCTTTCCCAAAAGATGAAACTAACCACACTGGACGTTGGCTTCAGACAATATCATTATCAACTACGTGAACTGTCGTTAGAAGATATATATTTTCAGTATGGACTCGATTTTCTGGTTGTTATTTGACTAAATAGCCCCTTTAACAAAACAGTGTTCTGCGTATACAACAGGCCAAGACCAGGGTTCGAACTCCGGAGTTTTATTTGTTATACTATCGCTCTAACTAAATGAGCTGCCTAGTCAACGGAAACGCCCTGACTCAACTGTGCTACAGTTATATCCAAAACAAAATTAAGGGGAGGTAACAGTCGGTGGGGCAGGGATCCTTAATTATTCATTCTTTACGACGCTTTGACGATGTCACATTACTTAGGTAATCGCACTATATGATTATAACAAATCTTCAGTAGAATTTATAACAAGCTTAAAGATGACAATAAAATTCGGAGAACAAAATGATATTCTAATAAACTTCGGAAATTATATGATGCATTATCTTGCCGTCATTTTAATGGGTTATTTCACTAATGTTTCCGTCACGAGGGATGCTTGCGTTACACACAAGCATTAACTTTGATAATGGTTTAGTGACATTGAATAGTGTGATATATGTATGGAATAAAGAAAACCATTATCAAGTGGAATGAGAAAAGGAAGAAGATCTCAGATAATGTGTAGTGTATGCTTTACTTCATTTGATAACAAGTTCGTATCAAATAACCGAAATTTTTTCTCATTAAAACCAGCTGTGCGTATAAGAGTCATTTGCAATGTAGGGGTATATTACCATCATTAGCAGGGGATATGACACTAAATTCTGAAAATTGTTTCATATCGATAGGTGGATAAATGATGTGTGCAATTAGCTCGGGCTGACATTATTTGATCTGATTACATACTAAAAGACGTTCATAAAGTATTATAATGTTATTTTCATGGCTTTTTCCTTTGTGTGTAGGTGTCTGTATAAAACGAATTATGTTATTCTAAAATTAATATGATGCATCGGTGAGTAGAAAGAACAATGGAAAAATCAGAAGAGTTCAATGGGTTTTTGTTTTAATTTGACTTCGGTAATTGATTGAAGACATATTAGAATGTAAATAAAAGCTCATACATTCAACCCAGAGGTTATTTTCTATTTTGCTTTGCTTTTAAATACGTGACCTGCTAGATTCCAGGAAAAATACTCTCTGCTACTGTTATCATATTTCTTTGCTAATCAGTCTACAACCCGGGTACAGTTTAGACCTGTCTTATGAGTCTCAGTGAATACTATGCTGTTCTCGAATCTTTCGATACCACAAATGAAGATAACCAGTTGATTTGAGCAAGAAATGGCCCTTGGGAATTCTGCGTTTGATTAAAAATTCCCTGAGTTACAGGGTAAAACACATCTACATGTACAACTGTTCAATGATATTGATGGCTAGATTGGCAAAGCTGTCTGTCCTCGCACTCCGTAGACGTAAATTGCATGACGCTCCTAAAATCAAAACGCTATACTGTGCCTCGAACACTTGCTGCCTCTGATACTGCGTCAAATTGATGCGGAACTGACAAATTATCGGTAATGTGATCTCATCTATAAGATTACGTCTACTAACTCAGGATCTGTCATTCCCACCAGACTATCCCAATAGGCCTATAGCGGGGCGTTATAAAATGTTGTTTCTGGAATATTGGATGGCTAATGATTGGGAGGAAGGCATCATTCCTAAACGGAGGACCATTACATTCATAGTCACCCTACCAGGTAATGGTTTCAGGAAGCATTTAAGTGTCAAGTTTCGCGTAATAAAGTGGTTATTATGACATTATTGGTTTTTATCTCAAGGGTATTAATGAATTATCCATCTTCTCTCCCAAGACCATTGTAATTATTAAGTTATAAAGGGTTGGACGAATGTTACCTGATTCATATAAAATATGATTGTTTAAATTTCATGAGACCAGATTAAGAAGCACTCAGAAAAAGATTTTGTTCAAGCAACTCATACTTGTAACAAAACGAAATGAGGACGGTGATTTAAAGCTTTGTATTTGGCGATAACAATTTTTGTTAAATGTCTTGGGAACATTTTTAATAACACAATTGCTGATTTTCAAAATGCATCATTTTTATGAATTGCAATCTAAAGCGTTTATGATGTGTTTAGTACATGACGTTTGAAACCTGAAATAAACCAATTATGGTCTTTAAGTTGATACTGAATATTAAACAAAATAATTATCATAGTGCCATTGGTGATCATGGCTATAATGCTCCTTAGTGTGCCTTGTGGTTTTGATGCAACCACCGAGTTCTCGATGCGAGGACGTTACATTTCTTGGATCTGACCCAGATTTACATGGCACGTGTCGTCGATTGAGCAGAAGATACATGTACCTATCCTTCCGGAACACCTGGTCTTAATCTCATTGTACGTTTTCAATGGTCTCAATGTAAATCTTCCTACATTATATATACAAATATTCATATTTTGGCCATACTGTAGTTTTATCGGTTTTAAGTAATTATGGTTTTGTTAACACTTAGGTATTATCCTGTTATTATCCTGCTCTTGTTTAATGGTAACGCCTAAATCAAATACATGTGAAATGAAAAAGCTTGACCTTCTTTATCATCTGTCATCATCCGCCGTTTCACTGTTTGAGGTACTATAAAACAGAGCTTCGTACGTATGATTTTGCTTCCTATATTGTTTGCAGTTAAGTACATGAAATCCCAAACTTCTCATTGATGCTTTTAGATGTTGTCACTTACCATTTCCGCTGCATGATAAAAAAGAACTGCTCTTAATTTATTTTTGCGTGAGCTTTTTCAATCCTTCTTCATAAGAAGGGTGCCGGGATATGGACTGCGTCGTCTTGTTTACACAAATGTCGATGTTTAATTAAAAAAGATTTATTGAAATAGCATAATTTTATACACATATGTTATCTCATTATTATGAGACATTCGAAAGTATAATATATTTTAATGACTTTGTATTATACTGAAACAGCACGTCCTTTTCAAAACGTTTTTAACAATACAGTCGAATATGCGCCGAAGTCCAACTATTGTAAGCTATCCTCTAAAGAACTGACAATATGTACATGTAACAATCCCTGCAATTTGGCTATTGCATGGCCTGGAGGAAATTCATCTTTAGGATAATTTGTTGATAGTACAACCATACATGGTTCTATGGAAATTATTTAAAAGCGAATCATCAAACGTATAACCAAGTACAAACACGCTATCTATCATTGATACGTATAGAGTAGGTTTTGATTTTCTTTGGTACAACATTATTTGTTATTTCAGAAGTTGCCAATTACTTCAATTTTAGAAAATCTGATGTGTTAGCATTCAAAAAGATTCCCGTTTGTCTGGAAACTTTCGAAAAACAATATTTTTGTCGTTCATAAAATCCAGACAGCGTGCCTCCTATCCATGCCAGTTACCGCGTTAATGTGTTGAAATGCTTTGCGGAGAAAGAAATTCATTTACAACTTTATGGTTATGTTTTTCTTTGGTCCATTTTAGGGACAAACAAGAAAAAACAATTGTTTAATTGTCCCGCTGTTGTTCACAGTTACTGTTTGTTTCTGTTTCAAGTCCAACATACTACGATGCCGAAGACGATGGTCGTTGCATGCTGGTGTGACTTTATAACAAATTCATATAGGTTTTAGTTAATTCGTTTCAAATGCAAATAGTGACTGGAGAAGACGTAAGGTAACCTTCGTCTAGACGAGGAATATATTGTTCTATTCGGCACTGAAACACTGACACGTCATGAACACCGCCCGTCAAAGTCCTCATTTGCATATGTAGCCAACCCATAGGCTTATTGCTTGCACATATGTGTGTAATGCATATCAACCTACATTTAGTGGCTGTTGAATTTATCGTGTTTCACCGTGGCGAGCTAGCTATATATAGCCGTACAAACTATAAATGTTCGCTGAGAATGTGAATATTTTATAACATTTTTACCAGTTGAATATTATAAATTATCGATCCGATACACACTTGTACTTAACTTCAGTAAAGGCAGTGAAGATACATGGAATGTTTGATATTCACATGTTATGATATAAGATCCTGTATTCAACCGAAATTTACTAATCAGATCAGTATTGTTTTCATTCACTGTACTTGATACCAAAGATTATTTGTTCATGCTGCAGAAAACGACAGCATACGTTTTTTTCTGTACATCTTTGGTTTCGAACATCTGATTTTTACGTAACTACATTAAACGTAACATTTATGAAAGCAAATTGTACCAGAGAATAGCAGAAAACGATGGAATGGCGTTGATACGCTTTTTCAAAATGGCGCGTAGCGTTGTTGTCCAGCATTAAAAAATTGCGCCAAATATTACGCAACTGAATTTGCACTTTGTTTTTACAGAAAAAAAGTCGCTGCAAATAATTTGGTCTATTCAGAAAACAGTATATGTACAATTGGTTTCGCATCACTGTAAGCTCTATTAGAAGAACAGTTCGTCTCTTATAACAAAACAATCAAATATATTTGAGTATTTTCCGTAAGAGAAAATGTGCATCCGTTCCCTCACTTGGTAAATTTGTCTTATCAGTGTCGACAATTTTATCACTTAACAACGTCTCAAAGTTGTTCAGATGTTAGACATAATCCAAAAAAGGTAAGGAATATCTGGATCTGATACTGATATAACTTGATTGATTACAAAAGTCCGCTGTGTTGACATTTTAACGATGATTTGCTATTTGTTATTTCCTTGTAACAACTCTAACTGGTAATGATAATTTGATTATTATTTACATGTACCCTTTCGAGAACCAATAATAATGTTTTTGACGCCAACTCATCTTCTACATTTGGTTACTGTTGCTGTTTTAGTTGACATTGACATTTGTATGGGGGATCTGTATCATGAATCTTTAAATGTTAAGAACAGAACTATATACAGCCTAGTACAGGTTGATACAACTGAATACATACTGAGATTACAAAAGGATATGTAATTTATCTATACTTTCTATACTCTCTGGCACGCAAGCGCGTCGTAATGCTGGTTGTAGTATACACTTCCGGTACCACAAAATCCTTAAAGTCATTGCTATTATTCTGTCATTGATCGGGAATGTGCGGTGCGACAACATTGGAGATACCTTTGTCCAGTATACAGAGTAGCACTGTTGCCATGACCAGGGGTCATGCTGTGTATTAAACCTTTGTTTCCTATTTCCTATTTCGTTTTGTTTTGTTGTATGGGGTTGGACAGGGTTTACAGCACTCTCCTAATGTTTGGCTCCATCAACAAAGATATTGTAGGAAAATCCAATACACGACATCTACCGCTGGCAATATTCGAATACTTTTATCTGTATACTTCGTTTTGGTCTCTAATGGCATTCTTCAAAGCATGAGAAAGGAGGGGGGGGGGGGGGGGGGGGGAGTG
>JAUMHH010188761.1:17765-30279 GCA_032359455.1 Chlamys rubida
CCCCCCCCCCCCCCCCCCCCCCCCCCCCCCCCCCCCCCCCCCCCCCTGGACACTGTTCAATTTGATGGCGTTTTCTTTCAATTCACCCTGCGTTTGTTCATTGATATGCCCTGTGGTATATCTCTTTTTATCGTATGAATACCGTGTTATGCGGTGTCATAAAGCCATCGTATACATTATGTTTATGTAACGTGTGTAATATCAGTCCGGATATGACGTCACAATCGAATAGGAACAAATCAATGAGACGTCACGTCATTGTGAAGCTGACGCAATTTTCATCGTTTCAGAGGCGACTAAGTGCAACATATTCGTTTCAGATCACAATTATACAGTTTACTTTGTATTATATGATAAAAACATTCTGTCATTCGTTTCTCTTCATATTAGATTGATGATAATCGCTTTGGATTTTTCATATTTGCTCGCCAGAGGCTCGGTAACATGAAAAATCCAAAACCTGTATCATAAATCTAATATGAAGGAAAATTTATGACAGATCCTCTATATCTTACCGTACCAGAGAATAGAAAATTAAGATGCAAAAATTACAATTTAAAATTTCTTCCTTTAACCGTGATTAATCTTATTTTCTCTTGTCAATATACATTGATCTTATTGCTTTACAGAATGATATATAAATAGGTAGGTTTAAAATTGAAAGAATTAAATTGCTAAGATCGTTGTATCGATTTTGGGCTCTTAAAAATGTTTTTACACAAATCGTTCCAAATCCAAAAATAAAACGTTTATCAGAAACAAAATGCAAGTCTCGGCTTAAGAGTTAATAGAATAATCTATTTTTTGGTTTTCAGTGTTTTTTAGAGTTAAAAAAAATGATTGAGATAATTAATATCTTCATAAAAAGATTTAATTGCATTTATTTTATTTCCTTTATTTACACTGTTCCACCTTTAAGAAGGTTTGTTAACGCTAAAAATAAAAGTCATCATCGTTGCATAATGTAGGCAGCGAACGTTTAAGGTGTTTGAAGCCAATACCGTCAAATAAAATGTGAACACTTATAAAGTCCATAGACATCCCCAATGGCATAGCAACATTACACACAGATATATCAGAATTAGAGGAGTTCTAAGCGAATCGCACTGTTGAATATGTTTAAGTTATATCTAAATTGATTTGTTATGATATTAGGAGCGGTGGTGTGATTCATAGAAAAAGTATTCTAATTCATCACAACGGTATGATTGATTTGTCTGATGCTCTTTACAGCTAGTAACGCGTAACGCACGTGCCTATGTCGGAGACGACAATCTACGTTAGTATGTTGGACAGCGATACATTGCAGACCTATCCTTGCTGAGATATGATCAATAATAAAATTATTTTCTAATGTGCCCCTTTTAGATAGCATCTGTCTCGATGTGTGTTGATCCCTTCCGTTTTTTTTTTATCCAAGATGAATAGGGTGTAAAAGAAAACAACTCGTCTTAACAATGTCGTATTAGAGCCTGTATATACGACCTACGTCATGTTCTCACAAACGCCGTGTGCCACAACAATAAATCTAATAACTGAGACGTGTGTGTCTTTATGGTATAGTATTAGTCTATACAGTCCTATGGAGAATGCTTTGTATCAGCGCTTGAAGGTTCCTTGTACGAACGACAAAAGAACTGTTTGCTTTCCGGAATGACTACAGCTTAAGTACATTATTTCTGAGAAGAAAATCATACCTTTTAGGAGTTTTATGAAAATAAAAGAAAGAAATAAAGATGTCGTAAACTAAGTGTAATCGACACCAGTGTTCTGAGTGTAAAAGTAAAACGGGAGTCGAGCCCAGGTCTTCACATTGTTATACTATCGCTCTAACCGACTGAGCTACTTGGTAAACGAACGTGACATGGTCGTACTGTGTTAAAATCGAAAAAAATAATTAGGGGAGCTTACTGTAAATACGAAAAACCACAATGCCGTGGGGCAGGTTTCCTTAACTATTAAATGCCAGTCGGAATCATCTTCGCTTATATGGGAGAATATTTAGTTCATTAATACGGTTTGGAGGAGGTTCTGCATTATCAATAGGATAAGTAGAAATACTAGATATAAGCACATAAGTGATTTATTGGTGACAAATAGTCAAGTTTTGTCGAGATAGGGTTAATGCTTGAATGTATTAACCATTGAAATGTAATAAGTTTTCATCAAGAATCAACGAATAAGACATTCACTTCATGTGCAAAGGACTGACATGTGCAACGGACTGACATGTACAAAGGACTGACATGTACAAAGGACGGACATGTAGAAAGGACGGACATGTACAAATGACTGACATGTACAAAGGACTGACATGTAACTTAAATGCCAGGTCTCGTTGGAAATGACACATCAAATCATCTTAACGGAATCAAAAACATTTGTTCTATTGTTACATACGTTGAAAAAGAAAGAGATACTTCCGTTTTTTCAAACAACTCATTTGGGAGTGGGCAAATTTATATATAGCTGAAGTACTGATCTTGGCACATGCATGTTGCTATTTGCGTAACACGTGCCAGAGGAGGATTTCATTTAAAGCATAATTATAGATTCCATTAATGTGCGACAATCCTAAACAACCTTTTCTGTGTCTATACAATCACTGCAGTTGTTCACGTTACAGTGTAATCATCTGTTTTAACGTGTGCTCCCTATTATCACGTCCGCAGCATGCTTCCTTGACTGAAGGAACAATTTAAGTATGAATAGCCCGTAAACCAGCTAATAATATATATCAAGCTATACCATCTCAACGATTTTGTTTTTAATCTCGCATAACTTAAATTATAGTTGAATCCTTCTGCTGTAATTATCGAGATCTCAGATCTGTTACTCTAGGATGTCCTTTCATAGTGTTCAGTCAATAGAATGATTTATTTACTAGATCAAACGGAAAGCCAAGGAAGAGCATTGTACTAATTATAAAGAAAAATTACTTTTAACTTTAAGATTTTAAAAAGTAGCTACCAAGGAGAGGATGTGAATAGGATTTGAATGTTGCCAAACTCCTTTCGCATTTGAACTACATTGTATATACAATGAAAGATTAAGTACATATACTACTAACAGTTGCGAGTATATCAGGATGCTCGAAGCATTGAATAGACTTTCCCTAAAACTTCGAGAGTTCCTTATACTGGGCTATGTTTCAGTATTTATTTTGTATGTCCTTGTCTGCTTAGAATTGATTGTATCGCCTTTTCAGCCATTTAGACTAACTGGTAAGAGATTGAATTATCATCGTTTATTCCACAACGAGTGATATCACGATCATCCATCATTTTTATTTAACTCGCGTTATTCAATTTTCAGATTTCAAAAAGACACGAGGTTTACCATTGACTTTTTGAAATTTTGAAATTTAATAGCAAGAATTAGATAAATATGATAATAATTGTCATGAGTTGTAAACTGTCTTCCTTCCATAGCCCATTTGAAGTCTTTATTCTTTGTTTATACGCTTAGGTACGCATTGTTACGCATGATATGCGCGTGATATAGCATACGGAAGTTATGGTATGAAGGAGAATTAAAATACCCCTGTGGCGTAACCCTTTGTCTTTACTCTCCATTCTTTTTCAGGAATGGAGAGTTGTGATGAATAATTTCCCAATACCTTGCATGAACAAAGACACAAGAGAACAAAAATATCAAACACAAAGATAATTTAATAACTTTCAATGTGGTTTTAGTTTACATTGCCATTGATGGTTACTTCAATGCATCTATCTTTACCGTCTTTCGTGGTGTTTTCAATTTTTGGAATCTTGTCGACACTTTCTGAATGTTCTTGAATAATCGAACTCACATAGCGTTTTTGCGCAGCAGTTGTCCTCTTATAGCTCCTTATGGCAGTTGATCTGTGTCCTGTTACCTCCGAAATTAATTACTCATCAACTCCGACATGATAGAGACGTTCTGCTGCTGATGTACGTAGAGAGTGGTTTGTTCTATGCCCTGGAAGGCCGAATTCCTTGCACAAACTGGAAACTGATGCAGATTGTTTTTGCAACGGAACCAAGGACAATCTCCGACCACATATCTTCCTCTACATCAGTAATAGGGAGTGCTTGGTTTTAAGGTCCTCCAATATGTTGCTGAGCCTTTTCTTTCATTATATTATCAAGGGTGTTTTTTTATTTGACTAAACGAAGTGTCACTAAGAAACTTGTAACTCTTACCCAATGTATATAAGTACAATTGAAGACGTATTACGATCATGTAAATAGTATCAGCTGGATAGTCAGACCCATCAACTTTCTTTGCTTCACATATAAAGCGTGAAATTGAGTAATTAAGTTCATCACGCGTCAAAGTTTCAAGCTCAACTCGTATTGGACTTATGTTTATAGTCTCAGCCATTTCATTTCTGTTAGCCTGCAACTATTTAAAAGTTTTGACTGCCCATCGTATTTTATTCATAGTATTTTCTGCAAATCTGAAACTAAAAACAAAATACTTGTAAGATTTAATTCTCTACTATAAATCTCTACTTTAAAAATATGCAGAATGACATAAAAACAATTGTACACATATAATAATTTTCTTAATGTACAATGTATTATTGAATTAAGTACACTGTTGAAAATTATTATTTACTTACCTTTTAGACTTTAGACTGTTCATTTCTTTCTCAGATTTTGTAACACTTTATCTGATCTGTTTTTGCATCCACCTAATTCCCTTTCCACTGTTTTATATGTCAGTGACAGCTCTTCTGCTTCGCTAATGTCAGAAAAATAATCGTTTTGTATGTAAACCGGCTGGTTCCCCACAAGATTTTCCTTGTGTTGATTTTCCAGTGACAAAATATCCTCTATCACATGGTCAGTGTCATAATCAGACTCTGGTTTTGAGGAATAATTACTCTGTGCAAGTAATACACTTTTCATCATCACTTGAAGACAGTATGGCAATGATGATAAGTGGGGACTAGCACACATATAGAACCTTTTAGTATGTGTCCAGTACTATTCAGCACATTTTGCATATGCATGGCCTATGACCTTATATACATAACAAAATCTCCCCATTCCTAATTTTAACTCACCTGTATCTGTGTATGATATAGTGATACACAGGTAAAATGGGAAACCATTGGGGTGTATTATAAGTGGGTGAATATCCTTGTAACTGTCCATTCCTTAAAAGAATGGAGCCGAGGCCAATATCCTTGTAACTGTCCATTCCTTAAAAGAATGGAGCCGAGGCCAATATCCTTGTAACTGTCCATTCCTTAAAACGAATGGGCCTCGGCTTCATTCTTCTGAAGGAATGGACAGTTACTCGGACATTCTGCCTTACGTAATGTATAGGACCGGGGCCTTGACCTCACATTATTACATCATCGATATTCCAGGGATAACGCTCACTTTCGCTCTCTGTACCCCTGGTATTTGTCATAGCAAAACTGAAGGTACGCAGCTAGCTATTTGATTAGTCTCAGGTAAAAAAAACCTGACCAGTGGCTAGGCTGATACATGTCCTTTGAAGATAACAGAGGGGCGACGCCCGGCTTCAAAGCCAGTCAATTTTACCGTTATGCGACCGACATTTGTTTGTGATGTACATCACAATATCGAACTAGTCTTCTTGGTTTTGCTATGTCATATTTCAGTAGTGAAGAGAGTGAAAGTGAGTCCAACCCCTGGAGTATCGAGGATGCTACCTCAGCTTATTTAAACTAATCACGGTGTAGATTTCTTTTGCGTTAGCAATAAATCTGAAATCGATATATTCTATCATTTATAATCTATGCATTCTATCAATAAAAAAAATCGCATGCGGGTATTGTCGCGCTGATTTTCTCAACGCGAAATCGCAAACTTTTTAACGACGCGAAATATCCACTTTCACAGTACCCTGTGGAAGTGTCTTAAACACATTAAGATTTATTTGATTTGAATATGACGCAACAAATGCATCTAGTTACCGCCCTATAGTTCCACCTACCACACAAAAGGATATTTTGAAATTTAGATATATGGGCAACCGTATTCGATAAATCGATTCATATAGAGTTAAAATTACAGAGTACAAGGCAGAGCCGTAATTTCCTATTTGATATCGATGTGAAGGAGCCCTGGTCATAGGTAACAGTTTAAAGGAGCCCTGGTCATAGGTAACAGTTTAGAGGAAGTGAAGGATATGATTTACCGTACTATTCTTTGGAATGTCTGATGGAAAGACGTTTGTTGATTCAACATGCCACTTTTTTTTATCTACAGACCACTTCTAACTGCTTATCTAAAACAAATATATATATTTTGTAGTTTCAAATTGCACTCATATACAAGTACGGTGATAAATCGAGATTAAAACAATACAAAATTATGTTGTTATTCTTATTTATTTATTTATTTATTGTTGTTAAACAAATTTCGTGAAATAACACGACAGTAAACATATCTATTTAAGTAACATCACAGACCAATCCGTCTAGACAATACTCATTCATCACCATATAATTTGTCGATATGGACACAGAAATAACACTTCGTAAAAGCAACAATATCAACGCAACCCACAGGTATAGTAAATACAAACTGTCTATTAAGAAAGAAATAATTGGATGTTGGAGTATACCAGAAAATCCTCTTTTCCTTTGAATTTGCATCGTGGTGTATTTCAAGCAAGTAAACATTACAATGCGTTTGACTTGATAGCTACTGGAACCTAAAAGGATATCAAATGAAGACAAGTCCTTTGATACATATAATCCTGAATAGGTATTATTCCTGAAGTATATTCTTCGTTTTACGTCTAGTCACCATGTGTGTTATCTACCTTATCAAACTAGATAAAATGCATCAGATTAATTTGTGTAGATTATGGTCATTCTAGAGCGGCAGGGAAAACCTCATATTAGTTGCTTACCATGCATATTCCTCATTTTAATCATGTATCATTGCATTGTTTTTGTGCATATATCTTACATAAGCCAATTGCATTTGAGATGTATGAAACAAGTCTAAAAAAAAATCATTTTTTTTGCAAGTCTCTTGTGTACTACAAAACGAAAACAATTGTTATGTTAAATCACACATGAAATGGAATCTACTGATTCTTCATCCTTTTACCACAAGATCAATCGTTTAATTGCAAATAATGCAAAATGCACGTTTTATCAAGGTAAATATTTAATTCTAAATTCGCCATCTTGACTGCCGTGTATACTACCTACATTGCATTGCCTGGAACATTGAACACATACATGAATATAACCTTTGCATTATCTAAACTACCAGACATACAGTAAATGTATTGTAAGTTTCCAGAAGCAGCGTTTGCGTTGTCTGAACCATTAAACGTCGAGCATGTGTCAAGGGTAGCCATTACATTGTTTAAACTATTGACATGGATCGCATACCAAGCAGCAGTCATTGTATGAACATTAAAACCTCTTTATACTGTCACTATGTTTCCAGGGAAAATTTGGCCTTGTAAAGGAGTTAAGCAATTTTAGGAAAATTAATTCTTAAGAAAACGAGAAAAAGTGACATTGAAATATGTTTGCGGTAAACAAGGTGGTAAATGAAACGGGATCGAGGTTTTACTACATAGCGTGTATTCAGTAGTAGAGACTACATTGTCAAAACAACTGGACGCCTAACACGAACCGATACAGGGACATTGCATTGTCTGGCGGTGGAGTCTCAGTCCCTGAGGCTGGCCGTAGCCTTGTGGCTGGAATTTTATTCTGGCAAGGCTTACAGAAAATACTTGTTAACGTATAAAGGATCTTTTATGGCCTGAAGTCGTTAGTCTGTGCTGTTTTAAATGGTTGTATGGACACATTTCCCTTTGCACTATATTTTACATAATTATGTTTCGGAAAATTTAAGACATAATTTCATTCTTTTGACATAAATGCCATCTGATGAGTCATAAATTGACGAAATGGCCGACAGTGCTGTGACATGTTTGTGATCGCATCGAGGAACAGTTGTTTTAACAAGTGCCTCCCTACTTTGTATTTCTAACTGTTATTCTCAGCTTCTTCAGAGCGAATACTACTACGTGTTCAATAGAAGCCACTACAATGCAGAACGGTTCAACAATGAGGAGTGATCAATGGGTAGCCATTTGTTTTAAAACCACGTGACTTCGAGTGTATGCCTAGTAGCAGTCATTGCAATGTACACTACTACTTTCATAATAACAGTGATCTGCATTTACCATCCCCAGCGATATTTCAACTTCACCATAAATAATATAATAAATGAAGTGACGCTGAGATACAATCAGATTATACTAATATGAGCACAGCTGTCTGCTTCTAATAGGGTAGAGCGTAGGTGGGTGCTAATGCTCCTAGTCGCAAAAGCAATGTCTGCAACATATATGTAGGTTAAATTGGAATAATTTATTTTTGGTTCACGAAAAGATATAATTACACGAGTAAAACAATATATTCCTGGATGGGGAGGGGGGCATGAAGTTGGATATTCCTGTTTATAATCATAAAAATGTGCATTTGTTTTAACCATATGCCTGAATGTTGCAAGTCGATAGTTTTATGATTACACAGACTAACACGAGAGACGAGTGCAAATCAAATATTTCCCCTGTTCTTATCATAAAAATATGTAATAAGCTCACTCCAATAATTCATACCACACAAATCCATTCCGGTTTGCCACCCTATAATGCAGTTAATGATGTTATTTGAAAACAATTTGGTTAGTGATGTAGGGCTTTACGGCTGACCTAGGTAATACCATCGTCATCTTTATAAAATATATTGAATTATAAGAACGGCTGATTAGGTTTCACCTTGACGTAATTGAATTGTCCGACCATGTTCCAAGAAACACAGTCATGTAACACTAAATGCAATATTAATATGAAATACAAAAGCATTGCAAACACATACGAGAAACTGTAACAAGAAAATCTATGATAATGAAATTATGAAACTAGGGCAAAATATGACAAACGGAAAGCACATATGCAGATTTTTGAAACAAAAACTAAAATGAGAATTGGAACAGTTGTTCCGAAAGTGTAAACGACTTTTGCTTCATCGACGACATTCACCATTGAAATCTAGGTCAAATCCATGTAATATTATGTCCTCAATCCGAGAACACGAGTAACGACCAGGAAGCCTCAATCCGAGAACACGAGTAACGACCAGGAGGCAACAACGTACACTAATGAGCATACACAACTGAAGAAGATCTTAACATCGCTTAAGAAAATACATTATTCCAGGAATAGCGACCATAAAACATGCCGATAGCCTTTATCAACCTGCATCTCTCTAAGCCTAGTGTAGCAAGTTGTCTATCAGTATTCGATATATATTTCTGATATCGTGATTTATGTTTAGCAAACTATTAAATACGACTGAATCAACTGAAACGAGTAACACTTTACTAAGGGGGAAGTAAGGATATTGCTATCAAGAATTGGAAACTTCAGCTCACAATAGACATGTGCTTTTATGGTGAAGAATAGTCCAGGTTTACTATCAAATCAACGGTTTTCAGCCTTTAGCTTGACATCAGCTGAGTATTAGCATCATCAGCAAACAGTCTACCTTTTCAGTAATAGTTTGAGAAGAATTAGATAACGAAAGGTCCCAAATAGCTGCAATTATTATTGGCCTCAGACTGTTAACTTTCAGCGGTGGTATTTATTATATGTTCAGAAACTTCTTTGATGCTAGAAGATAACAGTAACACTCTTCTTTGAAGATAATAGTAACACTCTTCTTTGAAGATAACAGTAACACTCTTCTTTGAAGATAATAGTAACACTCTTCTTTGAAGATAACAGTAACACTCTTCTTTGCAGATAATAGTAACACTCTTCTTTGCAGATAACAATAACACTCTTCTTTGATGCTAACAGTAACACTCTTTTTTGAAGATAACAGTAACACTCGTCTTTGAAGATAACAGTAACACTCTTCTTTGAAGATAACAGTAACACCCTTCTTTGCAGATAACAGTAACACTCTTCTTTGCAGATAACAGTAACACTCGTCTTTGAAGATAACAGTAACAGCTAACATTCAATTGCAACACTTGGGTTCTATACATTCATTTCTCACTTTCCTACCGAAAATGTCACTCTTGGCACCGTACCAGATGCAAGGACATTAAACAAACGAACAAACCAAACCAAACCCAAACAAACCAATGTGTATATCAATTATATACATTTTTTGATACCTGGTAAATCTTACTATACTAATACATGGATTCGTATTTCAAAATAATAATAAAACATGTTTTATAACTGCATTGGCCAGAACATTTTTTTATTTTTGTACACATTGGTTGATATCTACTACAATACACACCATCTTATGCTATACTAATCTGGCGTTTTGTTCTCCATTATTATTGTTGCGAGGTTTCTGGTAAACACGTGATTTAATGCGGTGTAACGAGAAGTAAAGGCTAGCAGAGACGTTATACGTTGTAATGCAGGTATAGACATAAAGAAGAAGTGTAATTGGTTTGGTTTGGTTTGTTTGTGTTTTACGTCCTAACGTCCTATGGTCATTTAAGGACGTGCCAGGTTTTGGCGATGGAGGAAAACCTGAGTGCCGGGATAAAAACCACCGACCTGCGGCATCTACCTGGCGACTGTCCACGTAAACCTGGAATCTGCGACCCAGTGGTGGCAGGCTAGTTATCGTAGAAAACCAGAAGCCCTGATCACGTGGCAACTGCGGCTCTGTGTGCATATGCATTTCAAGCAATATCATATGCTAGATGTAAGATGTAATCTGTCGTCTTAGATTTAACGAGTGAATCGATGTGTTCAATAGGATCTTAATATTTCGTTCAATAGAAATCGCTAAGTATTCGTTTAAAATGCATTTTCAAAACTAAAGAACGTATATTTGGATTTGTTGCTGACAAAAAGGTTCACAATAAAGTGTATGCAATATTTCAGATATGGTTGCAAATGTGTTTCAATCAAAATTATAATATTGTCGAAGCTAGATAGGTATGCTTCATCTTATGAGAAGCACGCTTACAAGGTGTGTTACACTAAACTAGGGGATCGATGGTGAGAAACACGAATGCAGGGAACTATCGATTTCACATATGCAACATATTGCAAAGTTTTCAAAGAGTACATGCAGTCCTTTCAAAATATAACTCTATACATTTTTTTCTGCTTGTTTGTATAAAAAAATCGGGATAATGTTGGTATAACGTTATTTCATTGATCTTTCGGTTTTTATGCGTCCTTATATGTATGATGCATTGCTCGATTATCCATAGGGCTACATAATGACTAGGATGTGTAATATCTGTCTGTGATTGATCGAGCTGGCGATTAGATAGCTCCCTGGTTATGCTATTGCTACTTTAATAACACTGAGGTGCAATTACACTTTTTGGGTGATCTAAATATAAGAATGCAAATTGTATCATGCGGATTTATCGCCTACCCCCGTTATATTGATACGTTATTGACGTGGGAGTAGGAGAGGTATGACGGCCGTAAAGTGTCATCGATAAAAGGATGATTATAGTACGACAGCCATAACGTGCCACAGATAAAGCATTATTTGACATCTATAACCAGGTGGATCATTGATAAAATACGTGTCTAATATTATAACGGTAAATTGTTATCGATAAAGACACAACTACAAATATGTAAACGCTCTCCATAAATTTGATTGTTTTATATTACTCAATTGGGGACAGTATGTCTTAGATACCTCAACCGAAGCATATTATTTGTATGTTTATAGCATTTTAGCTCACCTGGGCCAAAAGGCCGGTGAGCTTATGCCGTGGTGCCGTGTCCGTCCGTCAGTCAACTTTTACTTGTCCTGAACGGTTCAGTGGATTTCGACTAAATTTAGCTTAAAGCATCATTTTGCAATGGTGATTCAATTTTTTATAAACGGAGACACCCTCTTCAGAGGGGTAGGGACAAATAGAGGGGCTTGAGGTAAATCTTTGAAATCTTTATCCTTTAGTTTGATTTTACGGATATTAACCAACTTAAGTCCAGAGCATCCTTTGGCGAATGGTGGTTAAATATTTTGTATAAACGGAAAGTTTGGTTCTCTTTTGGTGCAGAGATACGGGTCATAATATGGGGACATATAAATAAATATTTTAAATCCTTCTGCTTTAGGATGATTGGAGGGATTCTGAACGAATTTCGTGTAGAGCATCCTTGGAAAAGGGGATTTAATTTTGTATAAACGGAAATGGTATGGCTTCTTTTGATGCATAAGGGCAAAATTGTCAGAGGGTTTGGCGATTTATAGTTTGACCAATCAGAAGCTGAAGTGTCGATTGTCATGCCATGCAGAAAACATTCCCTACAACATATCTCAATTAAAAAAAAAGATTTTTAAAATACTAACTAAAAAGCCACTGAATCGGCTATAAAAAATGTCGGTGATAATAAAGAAGAAACCCGATTATTAACAAACATATTTTCGAAAAATCATATTCCTTTGAACTTTCGGCCTCTGATAACACCAAGTTTCTCGGGTCAACAAAAACAGTCAAGATATGTT
>JAUMHH010188762.1:0-14301 GCA_032359455.1 Chlamys rubida
GACGGACGACGGACGGACGACGGACGCCGCACCATGGCATAAGCTCACTTGGCCCTTCGGGCCAGGTGAGCTAAAAATGATGGGTTTTTTTTTTAAAAAGAATATCTGTACTACTTACTCTACCCTCCTTAGCAAAGATTGTTTTTTAAGGATAGTTGAAGTAGTCTTAGATAAGGTCATGGAATGTTTAATAGAATCCCCCCCCCCCCCTCCAACACAAATCTTATACCCCCCCATCCCACCACATTATTATAGTCTCTTGCAGTGTAAAAGTTCCTAAACAAGTTCATGAACAAAAATAAAAATAATTTTCAAACTCAATTAACATGACCTTTTTCGATATAGAAATGTTCACAGACACTGACTTTACAGAATACTGGAATGTATATACTCTAACCCTTGCCTCGACTGCTCACAAACCCATTTGTAAAACCACTTTCGAATGTACTACATTTTATTGTTCACAGCAAATTGAACTTGTCACGAAAATCCAGGTTTTGTAGATAAAATGTGTCCTGCCGAACAATGCAATATACGGACATACATTTAAACATAAACACGCCTGTATGACAATCGAACAGTGTAGCAAACGGTCACGTTAAGGAAAATTTTTAATGCATTTCTCTACTCAACCAAGAAGTTTGTGTTTTCCTACGCACAAAACATACCCAGGCCCACGCTTTGATGTATAAATTCATTAAAAATACCAATCTTCATTTAACCACTATGACAGAACCCCTAACACGAGAGCCAGCGGGAGCTCTTTCGTCCAGGAACATTTTAACTATATATATACTCCCATGAGCCATGCCCATTCTGTACTTTCAGTTTCTGCGATTTACTGTAAAACACACCCTCCCCTAATTCTCCAGTTAAGTCTCCTCCAACTGTTCCGTGAACCCATTCATTTCTGGTCTATCGTGATATTGGTGTCTTACTACCCGGTAAACAAATGTGTTTCGTCTCGACTGTATTGCATGTTGCACCTTGCAGTGAAATGAGAAACAAGTCAGCGCATCTTGTAGCGAAGTGAGGAATAGATTATCACATCTGAGTAATGAGTTGTGTTTGTTGGTGGGTATATACGTCCTGGGTCATGTGGGATAAAACCACGATGTCACATTCTGTGTGAAGACACAGGCTTATCTGTGCTGAGAAACAGAATATCGCACATGTAAAGACACATGTGCTGAGAAATAGTCATCATGAACGAAGAAACAGATCATCACATTTTTTATGAGAAAAACTTGTTCACATCTTATAGTATAATAGGAAGTAGGCAATTCTTAATTTGCTACTTTCAGGGACCTGCCCCTAGTATCTCCCCGACCTCAAACTACAGGGTATACTGCCAGCTTTGCCCCATTCCACAGAACTCAGCAGCATATCTATATATATTTCGTGCTCATGTTGACTTACCTGTTGTTTTGGGTTCTGGTGTTTCAGCCACTTGATCAGTCTAAAGAGATAAATAGATACAAATTAAATATATTTTAACAAATTCATTATATTAAAGTTCATTTGTATTTTTAAAATTCTGATGTCATTATTTTTTATATAAGAAAAAAAAATCTTTTTTTTTTTCAGTTCCTTTGAACACAATTTTATACTCACACAGACAAATGTTATAATTGTGTAGTGTTCATTAAATCTGCTGCATGTCTTAATTATAATATTGACAAAAAGAATTGTGTAATATTTTAATTAACCCGTATAACTTATTTATAAATATTCTCTATAGTTGCAAGAAGATCCTTGGGTTGTATAATGGCCTGTGACATATAAAATTCTATTTGAGTTTATTGCAGAATATATCTGTAAAACTTTGTCCCCAATAAAGATGGGGGGGGGGTTATGTTTATGTTTCTATAACAGCTTAGAACACAAGCTATAGCTGACCGTCTGACAGGGACACACACACCTTAACTAAAACACCAGATTAGATTAACTGTGTGACTTTATTTGCCTGAAACTTGTCCAGATTTACTGGCCATTAAGACCATACACTGTCATCTTGTTCCCATTTAAAAAGACAATAAAGCCAGCAGTTTAGCTGGTGATTGCATTTTCTAACAGTTTGTGCTGGGCTTATTGACTACGGGCTAACCCACACCAAATTGTTGGCAATAAGGCGGTGATGGTGGATGGTTTGTGAGGTTTTGTGAGACAATTACGTCCAATTCATCTCATTAGGGTTACATTTACCCACCCATTGTTGGTTCGGAGTGATCGCTGGCTCGCAGAATCACATTTGAAATAAAAACGCGAAATAGGAAATGGATAAAAGAGCACTTTCTTTTTCTAAGTATCTAACTGCTTTTAGTATGCCTGGGATGACAATGGTGGCGGAGGAAAAACCACTTTGCTACAAAAAACGCTCCAATCGCCATTTGTATTTAGAAAGAAATGTCAAGCTTTATCCGTATATATTGTCGACCATGCATTTGGAGTAGGTTTTATTGGAGTAGGGTACGTAATTTGATGTGAATGTTATAGGGGACACTAGTCCGACACAAATTACTGCCTATGATTGTGATAGGAGAGATAAAGGCGGTCTCCTCTGTTAAAAGGATACCAGAATTTTAGTAGACCTATCATGCTAAATACTGACAGATTTCAAATAATGCTTGCCAAGTTGCTGTTACTTCCATGTAGGCCTCTCAGACTTACTCAACACATAGGTCCCCCCTTTTTTCTTTATCTCTCATCTTTCAAGACCAGTTAGAGGTAGGAAGTCAAGCAAGCAGTACAATAAGTAATTCATGACAGACAAATTAAATTCTATTATTTATTTATCTAAATCAACAAGAAATTGTTCTTTTCAACATTCTTCAATTGAAGAACGCTTCCGCTTCTTTTCATGAAATAATTCAATTTTGGCAAATGTAACTGTATCTAGTGCCCTGGTTTAACCCCTCCCCTTGTCAAGTTTCTCCATTCCTTTCACTGTAGAGAATATTACGTCATAAAATCTCGCTATATGCACTTCTGTTCTCTTTGATAGTCAAATCATATTTCACGTTGTTTTTGTTTTTCATCCAAAAAAACTGAGTTTTATGTGATAAAATCTTATTGGACAAAAGTGACTTCTGCACTACAGCCAGTGATAACAATAAATTCTTCAGCAGTCTGTCGGGACCACAAAGGAAACCCATTTTCCCTCTAAATGAAAACAAAACTGCTAGCAAAGGCTAACACAAGAAGGCATTCATCAACTATGCTTTCTTCTCGGAAGGCTCGACTGTAGTGCAGTATGCAAAATAGCATCAGCCATCCCCTTTGATGGAGCAGGATTTTATATATATATATTTACTTTCACGGTAAATGGCTGCATTATCCAATTGCAGGAACATTTATCGCTGTATGTCAGTAGGTAGCGTAAAACCCGAGGGGTGTGAATTTGTCGACGGTACTCGCCCCACGACTGAGGTACACAACATTTTCCTCGACTCTCAATAGATCACCGTTCAACATCCGTCTACCCATTACACTGAGCTACAATTCTTTATCTAAACAACTGTCTTGTTAAAAGATAGCCAGATAGCTTTAATTTGCTTTGTTTTTGCACTCCGCGTATTCCTGAGTCATCTCCTTGGCTCATCTTATTGTCAGGTTTTACTTATAAAGTTTCCCCGATGAAACTTTTCCGATGCCACGTACTACAACCAATATTTTTTACAGGAGCCTTTACCGCTAGTCTGTAAGCATCTTGCTAGTTGTCAAAACTTCTACCAGTAACTGCCTTTCTCCATAACAACCATTCACAAATATCATTACTGACATTTTCAGACAATTTCTCCATCAATTTAACAATTTTACACCTATTTCTACTCCATAATTGCAGTAATTAAAACACAGAGATGATTTCACGGACATTTCGCACGGAAGCTACTTTATCCCATTGGCAAGAATTACCGTTATGAATGAGACAACGGGAGGTTGGCACAGTTCCTACCAGAAATACATTGACCTCTGACCTAGCAACACCAAAACATTGATGCGAGACTGGCTGCTTGCCAGTGCAGCTGTATTTTGTAATTCATTTCAATAAACTGTGGCATGAACTTGGGGCATAATTGAGACAATTTACTCACTGCCATTTGGCTTCTATCAAGGTGTAGGTGAAAAATAGTAGAAAGGGTATCGCATTATCATGGTGTGTATCTAAAGAAGACCTTGAAGCAGTGGTTTCCCAATGTCTATAAATATCCTGCAAGCCTAATAATGTTTATTGTGTCTTTGACTTGCATCGACTGTTGTAAAATGGCAAGATATTGTCTTACCCAAAAGACACCAAGACATTTTTTTCAATACGTATTAACCCTTTCACCTCTAAGTAATTTCAGTAGACTCTACCATACATTTATCTTGATGAGTCCATTTTGGTCTACAGTGGGGAAAGAGTTAAATCGTTGCAACACGGAAGGAATTCAGATTGAATTGGAAACAGTATAGGAGACAGTCTGCTTCTTAGAATGTATCAACTATACTTCTAATAATTTATCAGAAAACGTTTAAAAAAAACCCACCTAACTATGAATAGTTTCAATATATCGGTTTAGCCATTTTAGAAAATTCATCTGATGTTTGGAACAATACCTGTACTATTTAGGTTTCATAAAATTTATAAAGTTGAAATTCAAGTTAAAAATCTACTTTCACTTTACATGTAGTTATCACTTACCCCTTTGTTCTGTTTGCTGATGTCTTCCTTTAGATCCTGCAGTTGAGCAATCATGTCACTGAGCCTGCGCTCCTTGTCAGTCAGGCTACCGTCGCTCAGTAGCATCTGAATACTCTCTTTCACACGCACATCAGAATTGCCTGGTTTGTCAGCCATATTGTTATTCTCAAGCTCACTGTCGGACTTGGAGCTCAATCGTCGGAGTACACTGTCCATCGACTTTTTCTGCAGTCCAAAATTGGACTTTGTTGTGATATGGTTATTATTATTGTTGAAATGTGTTGAGAAATTAAGCTCGTTGTCCGAGTCAGACCCTTGTCGCACTCTTTGGAGAATTCGTTGTTTTTTGCTCGGAGGTCTGTCCAAGCCGCAGCTGTCCGAGTCCTGAGATTCGCTGTCCGATTTTGTGACAATGTGTAAATGGGAGGGGTCTAATTCTCCGTCACTGTCTTGGTTACTGTCACACTCACTGATTGGTCGCTCACTTACGACGTCGTCTTTTGGCAGCTTTGTTGGGGTATTCTTTCGTTTTGAAGACATGCTCCTACAAAATATGACAACACTTGTTGAATTAAAAAAATATGAAGTTACTTTTTTTAACAAGTAATAAAAACAGCGTAATAAAAACAGAGCAAAGAAGTTTTAATGTTGATTTATCGTTATACCAGGTACTTTCTTTTTCAAAAAACCCCAGAGGACTCAGAAGTCAAAATCTGATAAAATATTGCTGAAAAAAATGGAGAATTTTAACCGCTTGTTATCAACATACACAGACAGGCAAACTCATCATGGGCCATTGGAAACACTGAAGTGATGTTGAGGTATACAAGACTGATGCATACAGCCAGTCGTATAAGCAAAACTTTTATCTGGAAAATAAAGAAACAATGCTTTTGTGAAAAATGATGTAACCCAAGTCACAAGTGTAAAAATTGCATAAACTGTATGTGTATTAATCTGGTTTTCTGAAGAGCGAGCATGAGGAACCTCGGTGTTCCTCAGCCAAACACCGTCTCCTTCACAGAGCTAGTATTGTTGTATACAGGGCGCCTGCAATGTCTGATAGCTGACCCAAGAAAGTGAAAAGTATACACATTTTTTGTTGCTTTTCAACATCTGACTGATGTGCCGAAGCATCGCGATACAAACATGTTTTCAGGAAGTCAAGGGGTACCCTCACCATTAATCTCCGCTCCAAGGAGACAAACCGCAGGTCTATTTAAACGTGTACCCCCAAACAACGCAACTAGTCGAACCTTGCTATTTCAGAGGCAGAAGAAACCACGAAAAAAAATGTAGAAAAGTATTTCGGATATACGAGTTCAAATACGCAGATTTTAACTGTCATGGGACCAAAACGGATCTTGAGTTAAACAAGGTTTTCAAATCATCCGAGTTTCCCCTAGCATCCTGTCTGAATCCATATAAAACCATCCTGCTGAACAAAATAATTCTAACTATACTCAACTCAGAACCAACATTATCATGTAAAATCCACCTTTTTTGATCCAAAATAAACTTTGGTTTGAAACTCTTATAATCATCAGAAAATGTCACCATTTTCACATTGAATTTAAATTGATGAATTCTTTATGCATCAACAGAAATTTTATTCACCACAAAATCTGCACCAAATCAGTTTCAAGTCCACCCAAATTTTGTAAAGATTGAAGCAAAGCACATTTTTAGTATTTGTGAAAAAAAATTGTTTCTGTCATCAACCAAACAACCATCAATACTATCCTTTTGACTTTAAAACATGTTGCCTGTTTTATTCCATCCAGATTGTCCAGAATTTTTAAATTCAACATGTACTGATTTCACCATACATAGTTAAGAGTATAAGCCTACAGGTTTACCACCAAGAGATTTGAAAAGCTTCTGTTTTTTAAGTTCAGTTAAGGATAACATGATGAAGACTCCGAGCACTGTAGGTCTACTCGTACATGTACTTGCTCCTGAAATTTAGCAATTGCAAAGGGATGAGGAATTTGTTGATATGTGGTTCCTAATGTACCACAAAAGCCATTTTTGTTTTAATATTGCCGCGAGTCTGGGTAAAATAATTCCATAAAGCATCGTAACTATCAAATAATTGCAGTTTTAATATTGCTGAGAGTTAGCGTAAAATATTTCAAGGAAGTATCTTAATTGTTAAATATATTTATTTAACTACTTTTAGCACCAAATCTATCTTTATAAAATCAATTAAAAGAATAATTATGGACACTGCTAAAATAATGCATTCTTTTAAAAGTATTTATATAAAACACCATTAAAACAAGGCATCATTTTAAATATATTTATATAAAACACCATTAAAGCAATGCATCCTTTTAAAACATTTTAACTTCATAGTAATAAAGTTAAAGATAATCCCGAAATAATGTTTTATATTCAATTTTATTATAAAACTCATCTTTTTTTTATTTCTGAAACCATCTATTATTAAACAATTTTCTTTTTTGATGCTGACATTTACCTAATACCATTAAATTTCCCCGTATAGTATTTCCCACATTAAAGAAATAATGTGCACATTAATTACAGAATTTAATGAAGTTTAATTCTGTGGTTTAATTGTACATATTTTTGTAGCATGAAGTTGTTTTCGCCTACCTTTGATTATATCTAGATCACACTAACTGTTCCGAACAGGGGATCTAGTCCAGGGGTTGTTCTCAGGTGTATTAAACAAGATGGAATAAAATTAAGGAAGGAAAGTCATCTTATTTTATATATACGGGTGGGGAATGAACCTCGAATGCTAAGTTCCACGATCACTTCCTACTAGCATGAAGTACGGCCCCGGGCCACAAACAAATACATAATTGTCACTGATCTGTCACAACATGTATGGATATTCTCTTAACGGAGAATAATCCTGACAAATAATAGGTGGTGTTGTAGCTGCCGTGTACAATCTGTTCTGCCTGGAAGGAGTTGACCGATCTCAGGTAGGAAGAGCGCTACCTGATTGATGGATCAGTGCAATCAGTTTTGTATGATTGATGGGAAGACAATACAGGTACATGTACCTGGCCTACCTGTATGTCTCACCTGTGTGTTTCACCTGTGTTACCTGGTCTGTAACACCTAGTCCTGTCAATGTCAGTCTGTGACTTAGATGCATCAGATGACACAGATTTTTAATCCATGACTATTTTAATTTTGATATTGTTAACTCTTGCAAAATTGAACAAACATAATAAGCATTTGTGATTTCTTCCCATATTGCCTAACTGTTGTTGTGATAATGCCTAACTGTTGCCTAACTGTTATGATAATGCCTAACTATTGTAATAAGGGAAGTGGATGCTCAATCAATCAATCAATCAATCATCGAAGTGATTTGATATCATTCTACAATGATGGACATAGTCCCAGATAATTAAGTCAAAAAAGTGTATTCTAACACAAAATAGGAAATTTGAGGGAAATAACTGACAAATAATTAAGGTGACCAGAAATGACAGAAATATGTCTTGGGACTATACTTACAAGTAAAATTATCAAACTTTGTAAAACATGAAAAATTGATTTAAAGAGTGTTTGAATTATCTTTTACTGCAACACACACATAGAATATTGCTTCCTACAGCTCTTTTATATTAGAAAATAACAATTATGTTCCAGTAATATGTAGACGGCAAATTTTCATATAATCACTCAAAATGTCAAAAATGACTTCGGTCAAAATAAAGACAGAAATCTGAGGTAGAAGATCAAGTTTCTGGAGGAAAAACAAAACAGACTGGGAACCTTAATTGCAAAGTATGAATGAGTGGGAGAAATACAAACACAAACAAGACCAGGATTTTCTCAGGATCTGCATCACTTAGGAGCACTTGACAAAGTCCTTCACATTTGTAGCATGCACCAGATAAAATCTCGTATAGTGGGTGATTAATACACTGAAGTGAATTGTTCTGGCTGGATTGTGTACAACAATGTCACACAGGATGGTGATTCACGACCAAATACACTAATACTAGTTCTTCTATAAGCTCTTTAATACTTCGTAATGAACAATTTGTCAATTCATTGTTCTGACTGTCGTACCAGCTAGTGTCTCGTATCAAACTGCACGAGCATGACGCGCCTATTACAGCATCTTATGATCAACAAACATGGCCTTTCTTTGTATTTCCGGCTTTAATGTTAACACTTTAAACAACAGGGAAATATTCTATAAAAACAATGGTCCGTCATTTAAGCCAATTGATATTAAGTGAAGTGCATGTGGAAAAGTGTTTATCAGTGATGGGTAAAATTTCGCGAAATTCATACGATAAATGTTGACCGTGTTTTCAGAAAATACTTTGTGTCTTGTCAAATCTTCCTGTTCAATACCGATACTGACAATTGACTTTTGGTCTCTTCATTGTTTATATATTATTTCCGCAGCAATCTCCATTGTTTCTTTTGAAACTTTAAATTCATTTTCTGTATGTCTGTTGTAACTGTGATATATTATTTAATTACTCTACAACAGCAGTAACAAACATCCACCATCCCACAATGATCGAACATGACTATAAATTTTCGGGGAAAAATTGGTGTTATTATAGAAAATGACGTTTATATTAATAAGCTAACAGCTTGCACAAGATTGATAATATTCTTGATATGAATGAAATGTGGGTTTTTTTAAAAATGAAAAAAGAAAAAGTTTCAGAAAAAACTCATTTAACTACTGTTAGTATGACAAAATACAGTAAAAAAAACTATTTTTTTTAAAGGTTGTTTTGCGCAATGCACATAATAAGTAAGGACATAATAATCACATAATCACTTATTTGGAGGGAGACTCCAGATATTTTACACAGAACACCTTAAACTACAGTATTTCAGACAATTATTTTGTCAAATTCAATTCATTGTAAGTACTTTATACATTTTAAGATTATGTCCAGTGAGTTCTCCCTAATGAAATATTTGAAATGTTGGCAAGTACGACATATTATGAACAAAGTGGAATTTGAATAATATCAGAGCAGGGGAGCTGACTAAATACAGGGAAAGTGTTGTTGCGCCTGGGATTATATTTATATGATGCGAGACACAAGATATATTGCCAGACACAGGTAAGGGTGATACGTCAATAGGATCACACGTCTGTCACCTACCTGTCAGGTAACACCGCTATACTAGGCTTCAGGTACAGTAACATACCAGTACCCCGAATGTGTACTGATTTAGTCATTGCCTACCGTACTACTCACGCATTCCAATCAACTTAGCTTTTCTATCATAATGTCATAAATCTCCCATACCAACATAATTCATTTTTCATCCTAAAAAATGTTTTTTGTATATAGGGAGGACCCCCATTGAAAATAAGCCCTCTATGGCTTTGAAGGGTTATCCCAGTTCTGGGCTAATAATGAAAATTGATATAAAGTTTTCAAACTACTTCATATTTTTTGTTTCTGCATGCCTTTTACCTGAATATAATAAAATCATTATTAAAAAGGTCCTAAATGAAGTTCCAAAGTAAGACGTTACTATTCTACTCGTTCCTACCTGATTCCATTGTGTACCCATCCATTACGAAAACTTTATAGAATTGAAACTGATCCTCTGCAATTTAGCATCCCTTTAAAATTTCGTCACATTTAAATGTCTCTTCTCTCCTTTTTAACGAACTATAAAATACCATGATTCGAAACGTCCGAGTCGCGGCTCACATATTGTTAACTTTTTAAATGTCCGACACTGCAATCCTACCATCAATTAAATACCGCAGACAAAAGCTCGTCGGACAAACAATAAACACGGGGTATACAATACACGATATTAAAACAGAATATTTAAGTCTATGACTGGGCAGTATTCCCCTCTACCTACGTAAAAATATCCACCGATAACTTATAATCATTGTTTCATCTATCTTGATGAAATAGCACATTTTATTGTTTCAGACAAATTAAAATATTTTAATCAGATTGTTAGAGATTTTGACCTTCAAAAAATCCTTCAAAGTACCCCCCTCAAATCTCACAGAATTCCTTATGAAGAAAAACACTATTTTGAACAATATTTTCCCTCCCCTAAAACACAAAAGTTTTAAACCCATTAAACACAAATTAATCTCAAATTATTGCCCCAAGTAAAAATGCTTTTTTGACGATTTTCTAACATTACCTAATCAATGTATTGTGACTACAACCAGAAATAGAGTTAGCAGGCTATGACAAATTGTGTATGGTGATGCCCGAAGAAAAAATGCATTTTTGATGATTTTTTCAACATTACCTAATCAATGTATTGTGACTACAACCAGAAATAGAGTTAGAAGGCTATGACAAATTGCGTATGGTGACAATGTTGTGGTAAATACTTCCTGATGGCAGTATATTTAACTCTGTAATGACTTTCCCCTTTATATTTGTGTGTGTGATTTTACAGGTGTCACTATATACATAAGTTGTATTGTAGATTGCTTAATGTGGAGGTCACAAAGTCTTTCTAGTTTTCAAGTTTACCAAAGATGATATATGTAGTGTAGAGATGGTCAATAATGCCATTCAATACAAGACGTTAATTACACAATCTGGTTTTAAGTTTATCACAGTGAAATTGAGTCTTCATCGCGAGAAGTGAACTGCCTTTATCATAGGGATAGAATGACATTTAACAGATATACCATAAACCCTTGTTATACTGCCACCATTTGTCCAGAGAAATTTTGGCATTATAAAGGGGTTTGACAATAAATCGAGAAGTATAAAACAATTCTTCCAAAAAATAAGAAAAATGGACATTGAAATATGTTGGCAGTAAACGAAGTGGCAAATGAAACGAGGGCATTATGTTAATGTTTTACTGTACATATCTATAAACTGTACATTTGACTTGATATTTGGATCTTTAAATGGCACAATTTTGTAGATAAATCTATTCTTTCAAAAAATCTTGCTCATGTTTGATTGAGCTGAATTTCTATTTAAGTTCAATATTCCATATATGTCACAAAATTTTTAAAGTAATTGTGAAATTTGAATATAACGAATGAAAAATCTTTAAGATATTTCTAAATATTGCAATACCCATTTAATTATTTTTTATTCTTCTGCTAATTTCTAACAAAATCTCTTATACAAACAAATTTTAATTAATTATTTATGTTTGTTATTTTGATGGCATTTTACTATATGTTTAGAATAAAAGACAACACTGCATAAATAAAAATAAAAATACGACATAAACATCAACTACGCCAGTTACACTGATATGTAGCAATTTTCAGCAACTCCCGACAGATAATAGTTTTCAAACCTGATCATCACAGGTGTAATGTTACGTGGGAGGACGAGTACCTGGCCGTCACCTGGCCGGGCATCAATCTGTCTACCAACATAAGACGGAATCTACTCTGTTAAGGAAGTGGGACGTTGGCAACACACCACCAGGTAGCAATGGGCAGTCTACTTCAAACGGTCAGGTGACAGGTGCCCCTGGTCAAACTGTGGCCACATTAGAGGGTGATAATACAACATAATGAGACTGTCACCGCCTTTACTGTATCAGCTGTGTTTTATGGAGCAGCCTTTTAGCAGGGCACTCGTCAGGTTTACAACCTAAATCACACTGGTTACATAACATATTGTCATTTAAATTTCCCCTCACATGTACTTTAACAGGTAAAGCCATAAAAATAGAACAATTGTGTCTAACTCTCACAATATATATCCCGTTTTTTATCTCCGAAATTATGTTACAGAACAATTAATCAAAACTGTCATGAAATTTAAGGAGACAGCATTGAATGCTAAGGACATTTAATGCTGAATCATTGTGTTTATGGAGTAAGACAATGGCACGTAATCTTACCAACCACCACAATACAACAAATATTTGTATTGTTTTAATAAATGTGCTGAATCAGAGTATGTAATTATTTACACTGATACATAAGTATGATACACCTGAACGTAGAATATATTCTATTGTCTACATATAATCGCCCTAACCCTCACATTGGCTCGGCCACTGTATCTCATTAGCAGTGTAGACAATAGACTACCTTTGTTTTATAGACCTGTAGCTGACAGGTCACCATTTAAACCTTAATAAGACGAAAAATATAGGTCTCTATTAAAGAAACTCACCTCAGCTGTCGGATCTTACTCCCCCACTTTCTGTAGTGATTTTTTTCCATCTGATTGCGAACTTTATTTTTACCCGAGATGAAGCTAGTCCGTGAGCCAGGCATACCTGTGTGGCTAGCATTAGTCTCTATCTAGCCGATTATGCAGAGTGAGGATACACGATTTTTAATTGATTCACCTGTTGTTTCAAAAGACAAAGGAAATGTCTTTATTGTGACAATGGCATGTTGGCCAGGTGAGTATTCGCACTCCGCCTCCCCTTATCGGTGGATAACCTGGCCATTGCGTACAGTTACCACACAGTGAACAGGTAAATGAAAGCACAGGAAATAAAGCACACTCTCTCTCTTCATTTGTCACTCATTTAAGCTGTATCCATGTGGGTATAGAGGGAGGATGACGATTAAGCATCGACTGGGTTAAGGAATCATTGGCTAAGCAATTAATACATTGGCTATACCATTAATATATTGGCTATACCATTAATATATTGGCTATACAGCTATACCATTAATATATTGGCTATACCATTAATATATTGGCTATGCGATTAATACCATTAATTCTGGTTTAGCAATTATTACATTGATTGGGCAATTAATACATTGACTAGGTTATCAATATATTGACTGTAAATTTAAATACATTGATTTTGGCTGAGTAATTACTATTACACTGTTCAGGCAATTAATACATTGTCTGGGCAGTTAATGCAAGCAATTCATTGGCTGACCAATTAATACATTGTCTGGGCAGTTAATGCGAGTAATTCATTGGCTGACCAATTAATACATTGTCTGGGAAATCAAAACATTGGTTGAACGATGAATGTAATTAAAACATTGGGCAAATAATACACTGGCTTTTTAATAAAATACATTGTTTGAGCAATCAAAAGATTGTCAGAGACATTAATACATGGCTTGGCAGTTAGAACATTGGAAGTACAATTAATACACTGGGTGGGCGAACAAAACCTATCAATTCCCAATCACCTGTATGATCCGACACCAAAATTACTGAAAACCTGTGCAATCTGAAAACTGGGTAATACAACAACTGTTACATCATAACTAACGTATAACCAGTAAACCTGTCCAAAACGACCAAACTTTGTTCAGCAATACATCTATGAGTGTTCCCTCTATATAAAGACTTCCTAACAGAATCAACCTTTTCTCATTAGTGATATTCAAATGAATCTTACTGAACTAAAGAAAGAATTGCTTTGTTATATAAATCACACGTTTGACTTTTTAATACAGTACAGTACAATACAATGAACTAGTTACAGTATTTTTAATGCTATACAATAGTTATATCCTCATATACAGATGGAGAAGCTGGTCACATATTTGTCTTTTTAATACAATACAATACAATGTACTAGTTGCAGTATTTTTTATACTTTACAATAGTTACATATTTACGATACTTTAATACAATAGTTATATGCTCATATAAGAAGCGAGAAGTTAGTGTACTGTTCTAGCCTGGTCAGTC
>JAUMHH010188773.1:0-14301 GCA_032359455.1 Chlamys rubida
AGTAGTAGTAGTAGTAGTAGTAGTAGTAGTAGTAGTAGTAGTAATAGTAGTAGTAATAGTAGTAGTAGTAGTAGTAATAGTAGTAGTATATTAGTAGTAGTGGTAGTGGTAGTAGTATATAAATAAGGACTCGAAATGTAAATATAACACAACCATCTAGACACTTGTATCAATATTTTGCTTTTATTATTACCATACCATCAAATATTGTCTATGCATTGTTTAAAGATAGCTGGATTATGTAATGAGTTGATGAATGTCGGTCAAGGTGAAACTTTTATTTAAGTTTTTGTGGATGGAAAACAGATCATTTGATAACGATGAGTATCTGCAATAAATATGTTGTTGTTTTTTATAGTTATTTTTGTGGACCTTTGTTTTTGAAAAAAGATTCCTATGGTTTTGTTCTCCTGACTTGATAGCAACATTTTGGTATATATCCATCTTCTTCTCCACCTTACTTAACAAATATGCATCATAACTTTAACAAACTATTATTGAATAATATCAACAATAATGCAATTTCATTTTTTCTAAATAAACGGTTGACAGATGTACAGTATACATGCGATTATTTACTTTGCATCATTTTCTTAAGACAATACATTCCGCATTTATGTTAATGTTCTTTTATATTTTAGACGTATCCTTTTCGAAAGGGTTTTCCATTATAAGATGTTTTTAACGAATGATGATATGCACTTTTCCTATTAATCAATAAGATATATAGATATGTTATTTAAAAAACTTTGATATTTCATAGGTTTTTCTGCATTACTTAAGAAATACATTAATTGAACGGTGTGTAGAATAAATAAAAATCTTCCGCATGTCATATAAAAAAAAATTGTAAAAAAAAAACATCTATCTTTATCACAATTTTGAAATATTAAAATGGATAAATTAAAATTGTAAATAATATCTCTGTTAACAAATAGTGTAATCACATTAATATGTTGCAGTATAAACTCGTTACATTGCCACCAGTTATTATCGAAACATTGGTGATATAAAGGTGCTTGTGGGTTTACCAAAGGAAACGTGTAAATGGGTTGTTGTAAAAAAAACGATAATTGGATTTTAATATACGTTGGTCATTGGTAAAATAAATAATGAATAGTGGCATTATAACAAAGTTTTACTCCCATAACGTCTTAGATAAATACACTGAATGTTATGCTGTCTATAACTTTCCCTGCATTTTTTGGTGATTGAAGTGATTTTTGTCTATATCCGTGTTTGCTTCATGTTCTCATATCAAAGATGCTGTTTTTATTCTGCTCGGCCTTATTGAGCTAGTACATCCGTCAAGGTCATCGTGATCCAATATTAGGCAATGCCGTAAATGAATTAAAACGTCTGACCAGGCTTGCCTGGAATTCAAATGAAACAAATATTAAATATGACTAGGAAAAATATATAGCAATTAAGATAAAATCGCGGTTAATACATGACGCAAAATATTGAACAACATAACCTCATTTTACTTTCAAACATGTCTGTTCTGTCTGTCTGACCTGTCTGTCTGTCTGTTTCTCTCGATCGATTGTTTTAAAATAGGTTTACTCTTGAACTAGTCATAAGTAGTTAGTTGACGCCATCAAAGTTGTCATACTGTTATATGGTTTTTAAGGATATTTCATTGTGTAATAACAATATACGTACTTGTTGATAGCTTGTTGCCTTTTTAAAGGGTGTCGGGACGCCATTGGTTAGCGCTGTAAAATTATTGATAAGATGTTTTTAATTAGATAAATAATGAAATATTCGACTGTTTAACAGTTTTATGCAAGTGATTTTTATTTAAATATATATATTTATATGTTTAACCTTACATTGTGTGTCATACATTGTAGACGACAAGTTTTACATTGTTTTTACATTGTATCACCTCTCGACTGAATTGTTATACTTAGCTTGACTAGTTCGACTTAGTGTTCGACTAATCCGATATCAACTGAAGGGGGTTTTCATGTTAATAAATAATATATATCATTATAATGAAAATGCGGGTAAGAAACGTATGTAAATATACAGTGTATAGTTAATCATCTTCTTTTAGAATGTTACTAAATGAAGCCATGCATGAACTAATAGCAAACTACAAATACTTACCGTATTTAGCTACTGTATAGTTTGTAGGTTTCGTCTTAATAACCTTTAAATAAAGGAAATTAATTTTGTTTTAAAACTGAGAAAACTCTTTCGGAATCATTTCAGTCAGTGCCTCATTATCTGATCATTTTGCTCGATAGTGTAATTATGTTCACGCGCATACTTTTCGCAAAAACTCGTACCTATCTGTAGGACAACGTTATTGTATATCTATGTCCAATTTTTTTCTTTAACAACCTATCAGCTAGCATATATTACCTGTAATTTGTAATCTTCCTTTGAGGAAAAGGCAGCTGACGTCAGCAACTTAATCTTTCTCTCCAACGCTCGGCGGATCTGTGTCATTAAAAATTTGCTTCATTCCAAATTAAGAGTGCAAAAAATATGCAAGAAACGATTAGCTTCAAACAATTAACTATCGATTATTTCAAATGAGATAAAATATTCAATTTGAAATTAAATGTCTCTGCAATACATATAATAAGGGGCTGTCCAGAATTAACTGTGAGGAGTTGTTTCCCTTTGGATGATACAATCGATTTTGGATATCTATCGCAATTGAATGTCAGAATTGTTTTATGACAAACCCATATATAGAACACCATTACAACAAAGCAATGAAAATCCTAGTAAGTTTAGCATCCGATACCGCATACATTACAGAAACTCATCAAGTCAGATAGTAAACACGATACTAGCTACCTCGTTTATGTGAAATATAAATACAAAATATATATACAAAATTACTCACCGGAACACTGAATACACAATAGCACAGGAATATGAAGAAGCCCTGTAAAACAGTTTATATTGAATTCAAACATTGTTAACGGAAGTTCGTAGAAAACAATCGTGTATGACAAATGGCTCCACAAATAAAATCCCTGTTCCAGAAAGAATTCTGAGAACTGACTTTGTTTAAGATAAAAAATCTTTTAATGTTTAATAATACTTAATCTGTATCTTTTTCCAAGTCTTAATCCTCATAATCATTAGAATCTGGTAAACTTTACTTAAATGTAACGACACATGGTATATACGTGATTTTATGCATGACTTCTCCATATATTAACAAGTTAAAACAATCGGATAATAAAATTTAATATTACCTAACTTTAACTAACAAATATTACAAAAACAAACTGATAAATGTACAGTAAAATTCTTTACACTGCGACTATTTGTAAAGGGATATTGGCGTAATGAAGGGGTTTGGTGATATTTTGAAGAAAACGTATAAAAGAGTTATGGAGAAAAAATTAGCTTCAAATATGTTGACGGTAAACGAGGTGACAATGTAACGAGGGGTATTACATCGATGTTTTACTGTACATAACATCGATGTTTTACTGTACATAACATCGATGTTTTACTGTACATAACATCGATGTTTTACTGTACATTACATCGATGTTTTACTGTACATAACATCGATATTTTACTGTACATAACATCGATGTTTTACTGTACATAACATCGATGTTTTACTGTACATGTTTTTGCGGTACTGTTTAATAAACCATTTACTCAAAATATTTGTAGTGATATTTTATCTACATGTATTGATATATTACCTGTAATGAATTCGCTATTGCAAACACATACTGGAATACGACAAGGTCAGCATTCACGGCTAGTATTCCAAACAACCACGTGACCCCCAAAACCGGAAGTAGTATCGATATGCTCCGTACGCCAGTCCTATTATTAGAAGATTGATGGATCAATTATATATTAAATGATCTTGGCAATAATTAACAACAAAGCAATATGAAAAAGATGGCATACTTAATAAACGGTATTGATGTTACCTAGCAACGAGAAAAAACACGTATGCTAATAATTATATCTTATCTGACATTTATAAACCACAGCGTCGTTAAAATGACCAAAATCTTATTAATCTTAAAGTCAACGGTTATATATGTTTTAACATTACTGCCACATGTGCTATAACTTCGGTCTTTGACAATCTGTTCTGAAATCTGTATTAACAATGCAACGCGGCATGCGTGGGTGTTTTCTTTACTCAAAAAGCATATCATTTAACCAATCGTTTCAATACGTCCCTAATGCAATATATACACAAAGTATAATGTTCATTGTAATATTTCCTTAGGCATGGCAATATCCTAATGTATTAGAGTATAAGTGCAACTTCTGTTTACAGTGTATTAATTCATAGCATGAGCACTACTGCTACGATTGTATAACTACGTGCTCTGAAAATAGAACATTATTTAAAACGTTCCCCGGCACTTTAATCAACGTTTATTTCGTATGATTGTTCTATTTATTTCATACATTATTTATTTTCTTAGAATTAGAAAGAATTGTATCAGGTATGATTTACATTTTGCACGGGAAACGCGTGACGTCAGCTTTTTCTCTGTTTCTGTTCTAATTAATGGCCTTCCTTTGCCGATAAAAATGGGAAATTTCCAATTGAAGAGGGAAAACATCAATCCTTATTGCAATTTTTTCCCATATAAAAGCGACAATATTAGCAATAAACATCAGATAGCACCAAGATCAGTGTTCTGCGACTCATGTGGCAGTGATACCAGTAGGCCGACTAACTTTATGCAGTTTATTGCTAAACTGTATTGCAATTTGCACGGAATTATATTTTACGAAACAACATTAATACGTTTACATTATAATACTTACATGATTTTCTGTCTTTGTGTCTTCGTTACAATGAAATGTGACGAATAGATAGCTTTTTGTACACGGACGATAACCGCAACGTTCACCTGTAAAAAATGCAGTTATATGATGAGACCAAATTCTCTCTTACTATCGATACAACATGAACGTTTCAAACCGAATAACAGGGAAAACGTTATTTTGATTTGATTGTAATGAACTTGAATCCAATAGCATTCATATAATTTTTTTTATTTTCAATAGTATCATATAAGGTAAGACAGTAAAACACCTACCAAAGGGTCAACAAGCATGGACAATATTTGAACTCGAATTCGACAAAGGAGGCAGTAAGAATTGAAAACACAGTAGGGCAAAATGAAACGTTACCAAATTGTCCACCGGAAGTGAAAGTGTTCTTTTCACCAAAAGTAGCACTTATCATTTTATCGTTGTATATATAACCGAGGCCTGGTCTGCTGGATAAATAACCTAATGAGTGCATAGTCCAATTCTCAACCCAAGGTATATTCTAGCAATATGTTGTTCGCCTGAATGTGTCATTTTTAACAATAAAATGTGTTTACCAGTTCATGAAGTGAAAAGTCTCCAACTCCAACTGAGACAACAGTGTTTATGAGTTAAATATTTGTTCATTACTTTTACATAGTACGTGAAATACATTTTTAAATTATTTATTTATTCATGTATTTACCTCGGGAGAACTCATTTTGACATGAACACATACACTGCAGAAAAAGATTGTGTGTGAGCTGTGTGTTGACGGTAGACCGGACTGTAAAACTTTAACTATTTTATTTTCATTCTTCATTCACTACTTGGTTTATCTTAATTAAAATAATATTCAACTTATAAAGCGGTTTGCAAAAAACTCACTTACCAGAATTATAGCAATTGCTGGGCCCGCAAATGAATAAAGTACTCCATTAGAAAGAGTAAGCCAACAACTGAAACAAAAATAATTATTTATGACTTATAAATCTTAGCTGATAAATATGCTTAGTTTTAAAAAATTGATAATATCGGTTCAAACCACTCATTATTTCTTTGAAAACATATGGAAAGAGTTACAGAACACATTTTCGAAATAGCTTATTAATGATAAAAATATGTATACACATCAGAATTACATTAACATGGCCGTAGCTTTATTTACACACTGTAGTTCGTGAACAGTTTTACAAAGCATGTGTATGTTCTTTACATTCCTACTCACTGATACTGAGAATGATATTCCTTTCCGTGTGTTATTCCGATTGTTGTCCCTACCACAATTGCCGGAGTACCTAGGGATCGGTAAAACAACACTTATTGCTATGTTGTGTGATTTTATCTCGTAATCTCCAAGCAGATGAAGTGTTTAAATAAAAGTAAGTTCAAGGTTATAACGTTGAAAACCTTCATAAAATTGTTTGAATTGGAAAGAAAACATGCGCTTAGAATTTTTTTTTAAGATACATAGGTGGAAATGAAATCGAAAATCAAGCTGTAACTGTACATATTTTAGTGGTATTCAATTTGTTACGCTTTTTGAGTTTTCATTTAAGTTCTTGCACATAGCTTTCTATTGCTTATATTGCGAGTGCATTAACTCCCGAATCCGCTTATCTGTGACCATTTTATAATACGTTATAATTTGAATTCACTTAAGTTAGTCTTTTCACAGTATTTATATACACGATAACAGAAGCAGAAAGAAATGTAACAGGGGCGTTTTACTGCCTCGAATTACTCTTACATAAAGGTTACATCCACCAAAATGAATACCGTAAACTGCGAAATTGTCGCCGTATTTTAACTTTCGCCTTTTCAAGAATTTTTTTATTTAATCAAACATAAGTGAACAATATGATAAATATAGTAATCAAATATGTTAACATTTCCACTTCAAATTCTTAATAAGTATTACAAGAAGAAATTGTGTTATTAGGGCTATAAATGCAGTTTGATCTGCCTATGTCTGAAGCTTTCCCTACCGCTTCTAATAACGTGAGAAACCCGTTAAAAGCAAACATTTTGGTGACGTTAGGCTGTTCCAGGAATCTTGTTTGCGCTGACGACACAGACACTTCATATCCAAAATATAAGGGAATATCTATATTAAGATCAAGGATAACTACAAAATTTAGAGTCGAAATATATGTATTGAACAGCACTTCCAATGCTCATTCTGGTAATAATACATGATACACATATATATATAATACATGTATATAGAATACATATGTAGCCGATTTGAGCTCATACCGGCATGATTATTAAAAGCAATGCCGGCCGATCCTTATTCACTCCATATTCTTGAAAGGTAGAACTAACGCTCGGCGAACACACATTTCACCGGCGTAAGGCAAAAGTATTCCTGTAACAGTACCTAATACTAAGAGCAAACATATCTTTGTATTATAATGACTCTGACAATTCAATATTAATGTGTTTATATTGCTGAAGACATACTCACCCCATCCGAATAAAAGTAGCCATTTGAGTTTGGACTTGGAGTAAAATACTACCGTCACAGACATCAAAAGAATGATGCCCTCTGCAAGCATCAGACAAAACGTCACGAGGAAGAAGTAGTGTAACAGTGCTGCTATGGTGGTACACACTATCTGTTAAATATAAATTCAAATCTTTATAATATCGGCAACATTGTTTGAAAATTAAGTGGCACCTTGAAAATCTGGACACTTTTGTTTGTGTTTAAACTGGACTTTCATTTTCTAATTTGTCGAACGTTGTTGATCAATAAATCTGAGTTTCAGGCGATATAAAGCTTCAGTCCATTTCCTGCAGTTAATTTAATTTGTATTAAATAGAATCTTAGTCAAATATATATTTAAAATTTAATCTACATAGTGACTTTAGATTACAAGTAAACCTTTGTTTCCTACATGAAAAATTAAAAAAAATCCTATGATATAGATCATACAAAAAGATAAATCTCAATCATTCAACTAGTTAATAAACCGAACATAGGTAGCAGTACATTGGAAAAAATATAACGAAAGTCAGAAAGGGACATAACTCCTATCAAAATAATCACCATCAAAAATAAAACGCAAGTGCAGGACTAGTTCAGTTATTGTTAAATCGTGTTTACAGTTTAACAATGTGTCTGTGACTCTGTCTTGCTACATTAGCGATCGAGAATTAAAATTAGATAATAAATATATAAATGGATTTAATATGTTTTATTGGAGTGTCTTTATTGTTCAAGGACACCAACAACTCGTGATATTATAATTGCAACTATAGCCATGCGTGTAGTTGTCTGCCATGACTAGATTATATGACTACTTGTTATAAAGATCAATAAAATAATCAGAAAGGAAAACTTCTATTTGCCACTCACGTTATCTTCCGTTTTATCTATCCCCGTCAGAAACAACACATAAGCTATAGTCAATGCTGCACAGAGATTCATAAGCAGGCGTGCTCGATCGTTCTTCACATTTCTGTAAATAAATCGTTTAAAAACATCACAAACCTGTACAGTAACATAAGCGTGTTATGTACAGCAACGTTTCAATAGAAAATGAATTGGTTATTTTCCAGAAATCAAATGCAGCTTTATTGAAGGGGACACACAAAAATGACCATTATGCTCGGAGGTTTCTAAAATATGACAGATCCAAACTACACTCATGCTAAATTCTCTTTGACATCGTAAAACTGCCCTCCCCTTTAATATTTAAACATTTTGATTGTAAACGGACTGACAAAAAATTGCATTTTCGAAAGATAAACGTAAGACACGCTCATGTGATTGACTTATATATAAATTCTGGCAATAAATAAAGTATGCCAACAATGACTTCAAAACATCATGCGTGTTCAACCACGATGCTTCCTATAAACGACACTGATCAGGTTTTCGCAAAAGCAACAAGAAAGTACTGAACTGCCAGCAAAACCATCAATCAAATTCAAAATCGTTAAAACTAGAGCATAATGTTAAACAAATCAAACATTTACACGGAGTCAATTGAAAAAGTTCAAGGAAAATTAGATCATGCGCTCCGGAAGAGCAATTGTCTTCTGTTTCATCGAAGACACTCATCACGTAAATGATTGATTGCTTGGTTTTACGTCCGCTTCACTACCGAGTAGTTCGGTTATCTAGCAGACGGCATTACGTAAATACTTTAAACATATATTTAAAAAGGATTTGCAAAACGAAGATGATTGGCTTTTAAATAAAAATGTCAACCTATTATAGATAACGTAGACACATATGCTTAATGCATACCTCCATAATCCTAGGTAAGTTAGCATGGTTAGGACGGTCCCCACCACTGAAATGCTGCAGCCCACTATTGTGATTATCCGGAGGCTTATCAGTGTTGCTTCATCCTAAACAATATAACAATAAAACATCAGGCGACAAATAGTAACGTAGCTAATATACCAACATTATTTGTAGCCCAGGTATCACTGTAAAGTTTTACCAGATTTAAAGAGAGTTATGGTGAAATTAGTGTTTAATCAGTGTGTTGGTGATCACTGAGAGTATCAAGAAATTTTGAATAGGCAATGCTGCAGAGCTTTTGTCCACAATGTAGGGACACTCATTCTACCTTGCTGCTGACAAATTTTTATCACAGCTGTATAGACAGGCACGTTTATGTAGGAAGAATTTCAAAGGTAATTTGATAAAAATCAACCGTTTATCACTCAACCCTCAAAATCTATCTAAACCCACTGCTACAAAATTTACAGAAGATAAATCCAAACCAATCCCTAATGTTTCAGTTATGTCGTACATAATCTTTATCATCTGGTACGTTCGCATAAGCTGAAAATAAGTTATGATTATATGTAGTAACAAAATCCAACTGAACACACGGTGTGGTAGGATAGACAACAAAAATATAATACCAAAATTTGCATATTTCCAAACTGATGAATGTTATTGAAAATAAAGTAGTTTTCCTTCAAGGTTCTTGCATAAAGTAAATGTAGAGCTAATATAGATAAATATCGAAAACACACGAAGACAAGATTAAGAAATATACTGAAGGAAAATAAATAAACAAATATTTATGGTACACTATTACAGTCTACACGCCTTCATGCCATCATCAAAATAATTTCAACTACAGTGAAATCAAATTATCAAACTGAATAATTTCTCATTATTTGATATGATTAATCTTTTTAAGATAGGATCAACTTATAAATATTACAAACAAATTATCACCTTAGACACCTATATACTCACATATCGTACATTTAAATATGTTATTTCACCAGTTTCACACCAGGAAATCAAATTATTGAACTGAATGTTAAATGATTATTCATTATAATTCATTATGATTAATCTACTTCAGATTTATGCATGGTCCGAAAAATTATCACACTTAAACACAGAATAGTATACACCCACATATCGAACATTTAAAATTTCTGTGCATTAATTTCAGTTAATCATTTGTTCGTTATAAAGACAGCTCAGGTACTCTTACAGCATTCTTGATCTTGTATCATGTTTCTAATATCATATATATCATGTTGTTTTTCCTTTTGTGTCTGGGTTACAACAGCGCCACCTACCAGTATTTGTATAGGACTCATCAGTACAGCAAAGTTGGTCAGATGATCACACTGACAGGACTCGTTCACATACCTACATCCATTGCTAGACCATCTAAAAAAAATATCAGTTGTAGTAAATCTTAACTCCAAATTGTAATAAAAAAAAAAAAAAAAAAAAAATATTATATATACATTAGATTTAATTACATAACAAAAACTTACTTTAAACATTTATTGCTATGTATATAATTTTTTGTTCAAGGAAAACGTTGGTTATATATTTAAGTTTACCATTCAATTTTCAACACGTGCTCATCACATATAATGCACCACATCTTTCGATGACCAAATTCGAAAAAGTTTGACTGAATTTGTAAAGCACAGCTAACCTAATCAAAAAGAAATGGCGAATGGATTACACCGACAACATACACATAATATACCATACTTAAAGAATTTTGAATTTTTTCATTAGTGAATTTGCTGAACAGAAGACGAGTTTTCAATAAATTTATACAATAGAATGGTTTTTCGTTATTTTTCTTCTTTTTTTTCTTGTAGAATTTTTGATTAATAGAAAATCTGTACTTGATATATATTCTTACAAGGTTTATAATACTAGTTGTCCCGTAATAGCCAAAAGTTGTCAATTCGTTACGCTTAGAAGGATTTTATTCATATATCTAATACTAATATAGTTTTAGCTCACTTAACATGTGATCTGATACTGAGCCATGCATCCATACACTTTTCCTGGAATTAACTTCTTCTTAAGATCAGCAAGGTCTTTAGTCATGATAAATGTCATAGAGCTTAATGAGGCACTTGTTGTCCTTCCTTTTGATTAATTTCTACATGTTCATTGTTTCGGAATACTTTAGACATTGACTTTTACTTGTTAGAAAAGTACCAAAATCCTAAATGGACCTGATTGTCATATGGTGCATTAAATATTTACTTTGCTTGACTTTCTGCATTTACCTCCAAAAATAAAAAAATAAAAAATTGTGCTACTTATTTTGTCGTTTATGTACATCTTTTTATTCACTAACTTTATCATTATAATAAATAAATATATGTATTCGTGAACTTAATTCTGCGAACCCTCTGTTCTCTTTTAAGTTTAGAGCACTGAAGAATCCCCCGAACTGCAGCGGTGCAACACCTAATACTATCCGATACTATCAGAATATCTTAACACAAATATATGCAAAGTAAATCATCTCGTCTGTTTGCTTTGCTTACTACTTTTAAAACTATGCGTCTTATGTTTTAATGCAGTAATCAGGTTTGCGTATACTTTCATACATTTAAAAAAAATGAAAATAAGGAAAACAAACTGTTTTATCCCAAAATCCCAGAACACACATCTTATGCTGAGGTCACCAGACAGATTGTTCTGGAAGAAAAAATCAAGATTTTAGTCTAATGCCAGTGGTTATATATATTGTTTTTGTGAACAACAGCTTCTGAATACGGATAAGCCTTCGGATTAAAACAAAATACATATTGTCAAAATACCACTTACCAACTTAAAATTCAGATAATCAATCGTGGAACTAAACATAAAATCTCTAGTAACCGTGTTATATGAACGACCTAAGAGTCGTTGAGTTTTTCTCATTTTTTTTATTTATTGTTCAAATTCAAGTGACAACTGTCTTATATTCTTTATATTGACACATGAGATTTAAAACTATTATGTGCAAGTCAAAGTTTGGTGTTTTGCTGTTTCTTAAACCAAAGTAAGGCGTTGCCATAGTTACGCATGCATTCTACTTGTTCATGAAGTCTTTTTGACCACATTATCAATTTGGTAACGAAATTTTATAACTTTGGTCTTAACGACAAAGACATAGATATCGGACCAATCTAACACTTTGTGAAAATAAACAACGGTGTTGCTTTAACTGGTCGTGTAAACAGTTTATATATATTACCTTGTCTATACCAATATTTGTAAAGATATAAAAAACACCCACTAAAGTTTAGACGCAAAAATGACGTTCAAAGACATTTTAAGAACTTACCTTTCGTTTTAACTTGTCTGTATCAAAGGCTAACACGACAGGCGATGACAAGTGGTTAGTTTCAATTCCAGATCCAATTGAAAGAGATATAACTTCAGAAGCAAACTCACCGTGACTTCAAAACAAAATACACAATATAGATATAATTTGCAATGTTCCAGCTGCTGACCGAATATTATAATGAACATTTTGTTTGGGAAGTCTATAGTGAAATTAGTTTGTTTATTGTTATTGTTGGGGAGGGGTTTCGTTTTTGTTTGTTTCATGTGTGCAAAATAACATTTTTGTGTTCATAATTCCATTCTAGCTTTCCATTCCTTTTTCATTTAACCAGAAGATTTTTTTTATAAAGCACAAATATGATTTAATGTCTTTGCAATCTGAATTAAAAAGGCCCAGTAAAATCAATAAAAATCAACCTTCCTAGTGATTGATTCATTTGGTTTTGGCACAGTAATTACTCTATGGTAGCGTTGAAATTTTGATGTTTCATAGTTGTACCCGTGTAATTATACTATTGTCTTGTTCTTTAAGAATTAACTTTTTACCTTTTGCTTTGTGGGAGGATTGCTGAAATAGTTCTATAGAATGCAACTGTGTACGTTATGTTTCCTGAAATATGGATTTTACGAAATGATTCAAATATATCGGGGGTATTCTAAGTGGTGAAACTACGGATAAGTTTACAGTCGTCAGATTCAAGAAAAAAATCTTAAATACAAACATTTTCCCCTATAAACAATGCAGAGAATAACCTTCCGTGACAAGAAAAATACCCATTATAAAAGAAACCGTATTGCATTTTACAGAAGAAAATCATGTTAGATTAATATTGACCACAAAGTAATTGTAAATACATGCCTGAAGTATCTGAATCCAGGTTCAAGGAAATGCCGACTTCAGATCCATTTAAGGTTTGTTCAGGATAAAAGTTAATCATAGTTGTGGTTAAGTTAATTCGTCTGAATTCAACATCTACAAAATAAATAAACATGTGAAACTTTAATTTTGCTACTTTGAGTTTATACAAAATTTTGAGTTTAAAAACAATTAACGCAATATGAATGAAAAACATAACTGGTATCTTCGATTTACATTCATAATCATTTGTATTTTCTTTCCAAATTGTCAGGACATCTGACGTAAATAAAGTTTTGTTGGTAATTTGAAACCATATTTACGCTAGCTCCATACATGAACAAAAGGACGACTTGTTCAACATTATACAGTCGAAAACATTTCAACTGTTAAATCAGTCTAAAGAAACGTGTGACGTTCATTTATCACATAATTTACTGTGTTATCCAGTGAATATACCCATGTCATATTGTTTGCCTATTAACCCTTGTAATATTACCTATCAGCCCTGCGATTGGTTGTAAGTTTCAATTGTTTCAATTGTGACGTCACATCTAGGACAAGTACATGACGTCACAGACTTACGCACTGGAGTCAAAATGGCGGCTTTTTACATTTCATGGTTGCATGACAATTGTCGTTTTGCACAAATAAATGCCACAAATCTACACTCGTTTTCATTTCATATGAAATTTATTAGCTCGCCAGAGTCTGGCTAAACTGAAAAATTCTTAGACTCGTTTCATAAATCTCATATGAAATGGAAACTCATGTAAGATCCTATATAGATGTTTGTGTGAATTAACCAGGTAGACAAAAAGGTTGAAATAATTCCACTAGCTTGAGACAATGATGGCTGTCTTATAAGACCTCTGATTTTAAGATAACAACATTGATATGTTTCAACAACAATTTATCACATAATCGGCCTGTTATCCAGTGAATTCGCCCGTGTGATATTTTTTACATATGTCACTAGTCTAATATACCCTGGAGCGTTTTTTCATTGGCTGGTGCCAGTCAGAAATCGATTGTGACGTCATAATATGGACAATGACGTGACGTCATAAATTGTGAATGGCGCAACAAA
>JAUMHH010188795.1:0-14296 GCA_032359455.1 Chlamys rubida
ATTGATTGTTACGTCATTGGTTTGTGTGAGAAGATTACGTCGTTTTCTCAAAAATTGATGACGTTACTCTCACAAACCATTGACGTAACAATCAATACCTGCTCTCAAGAGAAGATAACTCTGCATTACGCAAAGACGGAATTGCCAAAACAGCTTATTTGAACGACGTACACATTTCAGCGTTAATCATGTTTAAGCCATTTCGCGCTTCAAACATTAAGCTTAATTACAATTGTGTTAATTGCAATAATAAAAATACCGAAATACTCAATGATAATGTGTTCCCCACACGCCGCTACAATGTAAGCTCCCGAGTAAACACAGATGTGCCGTTGAATGTTATATTAAATACTGATTTGAAACGGTAAAGACGAAACAGCTTAACACATCCCCTCTGTGGGCAGGCGTTTAGCTGATATTGTTTATTCTATTTGACGGTGATAACCTATATTCAAGAGCATACGTAATTGAATTGTGATTTGAAAACTATCCTTAAAAAATATTGCACCTACTGCGCAATGTTATTTTATAAATGTAACCCATAATTGATGAACGATTATTTATCATCAAAACAAATCTTTTGAATTCAAACGGAACGTCCTCAACTACGAACGTAGCTTGAGTGGTATATCGATACTGCAAAATGATGCATCGCGGTCTTTATTCTGTTATAAAAATGACCATTTTGGGGAAAGGCTAATGTGCATTGTTTAAATGTTAATTAATGCGTATTGTTTTAATTAATATCGATTAACATAACAATGAAATGTTAAATAAAATCATCAACTATCTATATCGAAATTTAATATTTCATTCAGGATACAGTAGCATTTGTTTCACATTTAAAATTTCTTTTATATTCTTTCCATTGTAGACTTGAGTTGGAGCTTCTTTCAGTATTTATTCTTGAATTGCTGGCTTTGTGTCAAAGTGTGCTACAGATATTACATTATGACACACAGAATCTAATACAAGGTAATGTCATTCAAATGCACAAAATATGTATCAGCAGACACATGTTATTAAGATAAATTTTCATATAGCAGGCGAAAAGGACGCACTTGTTTTATATAATACAAATATACTTTGAGAAACTAAATAGATATCGTCATATCGTATCCCCACCCCTTTCCCCAAAAACAAACAAAAACAAGCAAAAGTGCACTAAATAATTAAAAGGTTTTCTCTTGCTTTGGAATAGACAAAGAATTTAATCTTAATCTTAGGTTTAATGTTTAGACTCCGTTTCCTTATAATACAAAAACAAAATGTATATAATTCGCCCTCTATTTTGAAGGCCATAATAAAATAAAGGAGACGGGCTATATTGTTTTGGCAATATCAGTTTGTGATTTAAATTAGATGTCTAAATTATAACGCACACGCAGGAATTCTTCATAGAATAGACGGATTTTCTCCTCCCGTACATATCCATGACAATATACAGAGAGGAACGTTCTCAAAATACATTGTATAACACTGATATACTTCATGTCATACGCACTATCCGTTGTAGAGAAGGGCATTTGGACTGTTTATCTTTATATTCGCCAATGGACTATATTCTTATATGCAAAGGTGCATGGCCTCGTATGAATTCATCAAAATACATGTCTAACGGAAGATGGACCTACGACACACAGACGTGATTGTACAAATAATCACATAAATAGATACAGTACGTCGACAATAAATTACTCTGCATCATATACCTATTTCTTCTTTCTATGTCTCATCGATGACGCTAGGGAGCAAAAAACCGGAAATCTAATAAGAGGTAATATCTAATTGGTTTTAAGCTTTTGTTCAGATATATTTGAAGATCAAATGTCTAAAATCAAATTGGGAAAAAACTTTTTTGATATTTATTCTTTGTTAAAACTCGTTATACTATTCTACTCACCAAAACTGCTAGCATGCTTCCTGTGGGAACCATCTTCACTGTCAGTAAACTGATTCCAGCCACACTACACTGCCAAGCTCTAGGAGCACGAATGCTTATCTACAGGTCGTGCCGGGCACTACTAGGACTGGTGGGAGCGGTCTTGTGAGAGATACCATACTACCGACCAATACAGGTTTGGTAGATTTTTTTAATATATTCAACACCAGTGTCAATCTTATTTTGCATTATCTTAATAGTTATCATATAACATGCTGTTGCGAAGGAATATAACCCCTACGAGCGCCATTCTTTCAATTTGGTAATTTAAATAGAACACAATTATATTTGATAATAATAGAAATATTTTAAACAATTAAATACTCTGTGGGTTTTAAGAATGAGAAAGAGTTTTGCATTCTGCATCCCATGGCATGATCGCATCATGTGACCAACGTGGGGTCCCATAACAAATCGCCAGTTTTCTTCTTCTCCCTTTGAATCACTGGAAATATCGATTTTTATCGCTGGTCACAATTGTAACTCTATAGGTTGCTATAGCTTCTCTGACGGAGGATATGTCTCTATAAATTCTCACTTTTAGTTAGGGCATGCAAGAATAATGTGACGCCGTCTCAGTCGAGTCCCGCTGTCGATGTTATGAAAAAAGGTTTAAATGAGACATATATTTCCCAATGTGTTGCTTTGAATGCGGAAGAGCTCCTTTGAATTAATCTTGCATTACAAGATGAATCGAAGGTAAACTTCAGAAATTGCAGGCAACACATATTAATCTTACCCCTCACCCAAACAATATATTTTTAAGAAGTTGGTACCTGTGTTACAAATTTGACACTGTAGATTTATTCATTGTTTCCGTAAGTTCGTGGTATAACTCTTTTTTATTCTTATTATTTAAAAAAAAGTATAACTGCACAACGCTTACAATCATTTCAACAAGTCAACATTCTAGCCATTGTTGATTGTAATAGATTACACACAAACTGCCTAATTGGAAAAGTAGAGTATTACTTAGATATCCGATACACAATGATAGTAACGTCTGTGTCTGTTAATGTTTCGACGCTTTGTACTCATGTTGTTTCAACACAATTCGAAGCTTTCGGCAGTTTTGAAATTGACCATCGTCTAACGCGTGTAAATGCATGTATCTAGGGAATGTAAATAAATCAATAAGTTGAACAATAAAACGTCTTTGATTCTTCAGCTATGTGGTGGAGATGTTTTGTTGTTAATAAAGAAAATTAAAACAATTTGGCTATAACAATAAATTTGTATTTTAGACAAACTTATCAATACATCTATTACAACAGTTTACCTAACGAATTAAGGAATCTGTATGTATTATCCTATTTGAGACAAATGATTTAATTATTCCACCTCCCAACCCTACATAAAAACAGTTCTGCATTTATTGTGAGGACTTCTGAAGTAGACAAATAAGCCTGTTCTGTGCCACTTAACGGTCTTTTGATGCGATTCATTGCTGGTACTTGTTGGTTTGTTTTTAGTTTCCTTGCAATGCATCTGCTGCATATTTTGAAAAACTTGTGATCTTTTTCTCTTTCCCAGGATGGCCAGGATTCGAGTCCCCGATCAGTTTTGAAAAAGAATTGGATCGTCTGTGTGCTTCGATCTAGGCCAAAAAGAGTGGCTATTATAAGTTGAAAAGACTTGTAGTATAATTGTTGTTATATAAATCAAATAATAAATAAGGTTGACAGAATCACAAGATGACCAAGAGTGTACCGTCTGGCACTGTAAGACGTGCTGTTTAAAATGCTTGTTTACTGCTAATTTACATTTACTCCTTTGATTTAAAGTTTACAGCTGTATGTAATTATATTCATAATAATTTTGTAGCAAGGGAACTTAGACCACGAACGCACTGGCCTTTCACCAAGGTGGCCGGAGTTCGATTCCCTTATCGGACGTGAAAAGGTATTTGGGGACCTACCCGGGTAATTCTGTTTCCTCCCATATTAAAACCGACCACACGCTAACATCCGGGCCAACACGAGTTGAAATAACGTGTTTCATAATTGTTGTAAAGCAAATAAAGTTTATATTCATATTTAAGACCATGAACGAGATACGTTACTAACAATTACGATTTCAAGCTTATGGTGGTTGAGCGGTACTATTGTATGTGATACACTTCCTTGTAACCGTATTTTCAGGCCGCACCTTTGTAAGCTATTCTAACAAACGGTTTCGCCGCTGGTAAGGACCTTGATCATGATAAGATTGCAAGGAAAAGATAGAAAACATCTGTTATATTTCTGCCCAACATTTAAACGAACTGTTTTGATCTATTGAGTCATTTATCAGAGAGCACTTTGTCGTTAAGGTAGGTTAAACAACAATCTGAATAAATTCAGCTGTTCATTATTACGTACCGCATTAATAGCCGTAGGAATTTTTATTAACATATGATTTTAATGAGATTGGGTTAAACAATTGACATAATGTATTAATATTTAGGAAGTAGTCTAGTTCTAAATGCTTGTTAAGGCAGTAAGTGGGGGTATTTAGCACTGGAACGCCACTGGTTTATTCCGGAAGGCATGGCAGATATGCACGTTTCGCAGTTTAATGAAATGTATTTATTTATTTGGACAGTATTCCGTTTGTGTTACTTGTGTGTGATAGGCAAGGGATATATGTTTATTGGTAGTGACAGATTGAGGTTCGTTAATCATCTTGGGTTTTGTACCATACATTTAACTGAAGTTCCCATCATGCCAGATACTACTTATAATTATGGTTATTCCAAAAGGACAATAGAGGTTATCATTCATCACTTTTTATTGCGATTCACTTATTCACTCGGTTTTTGTTTATTTTATCTTGTTTGTTTTTAACAATGTCTTTATACGTTTTTTGCGCATGAAAAGCATTTAGATTGTATAATGCGATATTTGTTTGAAGATCGAAGAAATCTGATTTCTATGTACTCAAATAATGTAGTTGTAATTAAGCCGTACACCTAACCCCTCTTTTCCTCACATTATCTGTAATTGAACAAGTCACAACCATGGTAATTCTTTGCTTTTATTGTATATCACATAACGGATATGTTACAGAATTGTATTCGACTCGGTTTAGTTAATATTCACATCAACTACAACTGTTTCCATCAATAACTTGTTATGCATATTCAACCTATACGCTTAAACATGTACTTATTGTGACTTTTTTGACAATTCGGAGGTTTTTTTTTATAAAAAGGACATTGTTTTTGGCATTCTTTCCTTATTTGATAATTTTAAATCAAATTATAAATTATTTAATGATAGATGAATCATACCCGTTTTAGCTGAGCTCTTACTTTTCATTGAGACTTTGGCGATCTATGGCAAAATACACGCGATTACATTGCTGGCCATGTATGATTTTATTTTCAACTTCACACAATTCTCAAAATAAACAGTATATAACGAACAAAATCAAATCTCCTTGAAATAATATAATGCCTGCAAAAAAACAATTGAGTGTTGATATAAATATTTGTTTTAAGCGCATAAATAAGTTCATTACAACTGTAAGTTTAGGAACCTAGTATTTTTCTTCTCATCATGACGTTTAACCCCAACACTAGGACATGTATTCATCTATTCGCTCTCTCGGTAGAGCAAAAATGTAGTTAAACTTTTCATAAATGGACCACTCCACTGGCCACTTTTCATTAAAATATATTTTAGAACCTAACATCAATCCCAATCTGATGTGCCCTACTGTCAAAGTATGTTATATTTATGACATGTTGCACACACTACATAGGTTATTAAATAGTTCAGATGCATCAAAATAGGATCTTAATTGACACAATGTATTTTAAAAAGAACTTAAATGATATGATACATATTTACTGTAAGAGCCGCTTGAAGCAGAGACATCAGCAAGTCATCCACCCCAAAATCACGAAATAATATAATTAAAGCATTGATTTTAGAAAAGAAAAAGAAATCCAATTCAATCATATGTTTATACTCCATTTCTTTAGTTCCTTTGCATCAATATACCCTTAATCAAATACAGCATACAACTTATAGCAACACAGACACTGTGCCATCTTCTACAAATGCACTTGTGTTGAGAGCAAATTATAAAGAGGGACATAAGAAAATCGCTCGTCATAAAACTTTAATACTAATAGGATCTAACAAATATCATTATATGTTTAATTATAATCGTGTGTCCTGAATCGTCTACATTGTGACTATATGCTGTGGTTTTTTTTGCATAGAACTGTCGCTCGGATATCGCCAACTGGACAACCCAACATGTTTGTGATCTGGGTGAGTACAACTGTTTATACAAAACGCGTGCAGGACCTATGAAAAAACCTTAGTGTGATCTGAATGCGAGCTATTGTTTAAACTCTATAAATCTAAATTCGTGGTTCGTACAATCATTTCTTTCGTCAACATTTGTTAGTGCTCTTTTTATGAAGTCCTGTTGTTTGAAGGACTTGATAGGTCAAATAGTTTTCTCTTGATGTTGATCGTAAATTAAAACATACTTCAGATGCAAGCGACCCAATATTTAGCAAAGAAAACTATTTTCGTTATTTCCTGAAACATTATGTGTTCTCACGATACCATCTACCAAAGAGTTTATCCTCAAAAGGTGGAAATTAGGAGATAAATATTTATTTAATTATTTAAATATTATTTATTTAGCATGGTTCATTAACATTCAAAATAATGATATGTTATTAAACTGAGCGTCGGGATGACAGAGATACGTATCGATTTGTTATGATTCTACAATTCTGTACAGGTGTGTGTTGTGGGCCTCTCCCTAGTCGGCCGATCCCATCAGCAGACTGCCCACTGTCTCCCTACAGAATACGACGGTCACAACTGTTCCTGCATAGCCAATGACGTTCTCTGCCAGGGAATCGTGTCACTAACACAAGTCGTTCATCCTCTCCGCCTGAATTCCCTCAGCATTTACGACAGCCCGAACCTGCACTTACCAAATAATACATTCAACCACCTCACTCTATCAAGGCTGAGCCTGGCTAACAATCGTCTAGATGATTATGATTTCCAACTTGACACGTTTGTAGGCCTGACTGTTCAGGACTTAGATCTAAGTAACAATAAGCTTACTAAGATCCCTGAAGCCGTTATCAAAGTGGCCAATATCAGAGGATTGAGTGTATCTGGTAACCCTATTGAAAGCTTCCACCATGAAGATCGCATAATGAAGAAAATCGGAGATACTCTTCTCCGCTTTTCTTTTGGAGATGTTGATTTCAGCCCTATTTGGCCGACAGAGTTAAAGCACTTTCCACGTCTCGAAGAACTGAATGTAACTAGAGGTAGCTTTTCGTTGATGCCTATAGATGCATTTTATGGTTTTGAGAGGACACTTAAAAAGCTTTTAATCGAAAACACTAATTTGAAATCGGTGCCCCTTGCTTTTGGAAGGCTGAACTACATGACCGAGCTTCATTTCGACCACAACCAAGAGGTGGGAGACTTTGGTATGAACGTACCTCTGGTTCATGGTATACTTAAACATATTGGTCTGATAACGCTGAAAGATGATAACATAACAACTTTCCCTCAAATCCTAGGCAAGTTCGATAACCTCACTAAGCTACAAATGGGTCAAAATGCATTGAAATTTGTCAGCGATCAATCAGCTAATGCCATTAAACGCGTCACAAGTCTGAGTCTGCGCAATTCAAGCATTTCGCGTATACCTGGCGCGCTACAGGATATGAAAACTCTGAAGGATATCGATCTGTCTTACAACGGTATACACAGCATTCAACGGCAAGACTTGGAAAACTTAACGAGTCTTGAGACTCTTAATTTGAATGATAATCCTTTACAGTATATCTCGGACCATGCGTTCCAGAAGTCGATAAAGTTATCCAGAGTGGAGTTCCGTAACACCCAACTAACGAATGTGCCCTGTGCCATTAAGAATCTATGTCTGAGAGCTATGAACATCTCCGTCGACTTGACAGGCAATCAGATCGAGTGCACGTGCTCTCTGCAGTGGCTGTATAAGTGGGGGAGTCACGACATCACCAGTAACCGTAACCAGCACCTGAGTGTCCTTGGCAACTGTTTGACCATCGACAGCACCATCCAAGACTACTTTGATAAAACCCTGAAGGATTGTCCAGATTCCTACCTTTGCAACGACATCTCAGTGAATTTGAATCCTGACTGTGGTGTGATATAAAAGGATATAGTGGATTGCTGGCTAGGTGATCAACTGCCAGCTGGTTTCAAATGTATCACAATCAATGACCAGGTGTTTTTTTACGACAAGCTCATAGCAAATATTGATTTATCTGAAGGGAATTTACATTTAAACGTTAGTGTTTCCTGGGAATGTATAGGCCAATCAGCAAGACAATTTTTTCGTTTGTCCTTAAGAATATTTTGTCAGTTTCATAGTTATTGCCGGGACTTTTCATTAAGGAGTGTCAAGGTTTGGACACTGAGTTCACCCTCTTTACATTCTTTTTAAATATGTTAATTTTCACTGTAAACTTTACATGTCAAATAATTAATCTTTTTAAGGATTTATGCATTTTTGCAAAGGATACATATTGTCAGAGTAATCTCCCTTAGAATGTGAGCTAACTAACTATCTTAACATATCGTTTTGAAAGTTGTGTCTTCTCATTCTTTGAGTTTGAATCACTTATGTATTATTATGTAGATTTTAAATCATTTTTAAATTAAATATTTTACAGGTGTTATTTTGTTAAACGTCTTTGAAAGAAGTGTACACGATATAGGTAGGTATCATATAATATTAACTAAGTCAAATAATATCTATCGATCTGTAAAAAGCATTCATTGAAAACATAAGTCTATCGTAATTATAGACATGTGCTTGGGATAAGGTAAAGTAAGTCAGTATATCTTCGGAATAACAAGTTTACAGTTAAGGATATATCATCACTGCCGTGATGTATTTGATCACTCTTTGATTATTTAAATGTACACCGAAGATAGCAGTTAAATCAAATTAAGCGATTGTAACATTTGAGTTCAATTGATTTCATAGCTATCCCATACACGCCATAATCTAATATGTATTCATTTTTGAATTGTAAATATGATAGCTTCTAGATTGTAATTTTTTGTAAAATAAAATATTGCGAAGTACAAATTACGCTCTGAGTTGGGCCTTATTTATCCGTTTTATCAGCCCGTATTCCAGGTATAACATGGTGATGGTCCGTTCGTCTGTGCCTTAACTCTTCAGGATAGTAACTTTGTAAGACTACAAAATTGACGATATTTCTTTCAGTGAATTATATTACTGCATAGGTCACGACCCTCTATGTCAAAAATATAAAGTCAAATGTCCGCATAGTTTAACTTGTCCTGAACTAGATAAATAAAATCTTCAACAATCGTTATTATCTCAAATCAATCTTTATCGGATCGGTACTGATGAAAAAATACAAAGGACAAATGTACCTGAAGTCGTTGTTACGATAACCTAACGTTTGACTTCAATACCCTCAGCCCGCTTCTAATCATTAGCTTAATCAGGCGTTAATACACATTTCGAATTAAACAAAACAATTCGAGTTAACCTGTTAAACATGTGGACCCCGATGGTAGCTTTGCTATAGATTTCGAGTTAACTTGTTAAACATGTGGACCCCGATAGAAGCTTTGCTATAGATTTCGAGTTAACTTGTTAAACATGTGGACCTCGATGGTAGCTTTGCTATAGATTTCGAATTAACTTGTTATACATGTAGACCCCGATGGTAGCTTTGCTATAGATTTCGAGTTAACTTGTTATACATGTGGACCCCGATGGTAGCTTTGCTATTGATTTCGAGTTAACTTGTTATACATGTAGACCCCGATGGTAGCTTTGCTATAGATTTCGAGTTAACTTGTTATACATGTAGACTCCGATAGAAGCTTTGCTATAGATTTCGAGTTAACCTGTTAAACATGTGGATCCCTGTTGGTAGCTTTACTAGAGTTTGGGTTTACTTTTGAAACCGCATACACCTTGTATGCTATGTATCATACATGCATAAAACCATCGACATGGACAGGTGTAATCTGGATTCCAATCAGACCAGGAAGTTGACACCGTTAAATTGACAGAGGGGGTAATCTAAATAGTCTGTGTCACTACAAAGATAGATAGCGAGGGTTATCCGAACAGTCCATGGCTGTATCGACTATAAAGCAAGACCAAATTGTTTTACGGAAGCCATAGGAGGGCAGTGAGGCTATGTTTGCTGCAGTAGCTGTGACAGCCTATCCGCATCTAGGGGCTGACCGACCATAGAGCGTGACCTGGATGGGCAAGGTCATTTTGAATCACCGAGGGCCTGTAGGCAGGAGACTTACCCCCTCAAGACGACTGAACACGGGCTTCGCCCGTGAAAGAAGTCTATAAACCTTTAACCAACCAACCATTTTACGGAAGCCTATATGTGTCAATTTGATTAATTTAAAAGTTATTTTTAACATGTTTTAACTGGTTAACCAAATTGTTAAATCGCATAAGTTCTCTAGTTTTCTCCTTAAACCGCGTTAGTTATCTTGTTTAAACGAGATGAAAATATTGTTTTAATTTTCAAATTGACACTTATCGGCTTCCATACAAATCCAATATCGGTGTCAATATAGTCAGATTGATTGAATAGCATCACGTCATTTACCAAAAAAAACATACGCATTAAAAATAAAGCCTATTAATTTAGATTGTCGGTAGGAAAGCATGACACACAATATTATAAATACATTCCAATCGGAAAATGTTGTACTGCTTGAGTAACGGAAACTAGTAACGTTTTGATATTAATCGTTGAAGGTAGTGATATCAAAATCATGATCTGTAGGATTTTTTCTAAATTTTGTTCAGAAAACAAAACTGCACAAAAAAGATAGTCGTATTAATCTGAATTTTAAGATGACGCATGTACTATTTATATAAACGATTAATGTACACAGCATTGTTCGTCTTATCGACAGATTTATTTTAATATCGTTCTTATCTATCACTAGAAATCAGATAAATACCTCCGTTCCCCCTGCGAGAGGACAATTAATGTACGAAAGCTGACCCCAGGGACCCAAACCCGACAGTATTTTAAATAGAAGTGCTGGGAAATAAATACAAAACATGCGCACTCTTATCATCTATTTCTCCTGAATGACACGTATGGATACGTGCCTTCACGTCACATGCAAACAAATAATATAAGTTGCACGTGCAAATCCCATCCGATGTTGGCGTAACCATACTTAAGAGAAAATAATGGCATTCCTTTTCCTACCATCAACTGATTGGAAATCATATTTTTTTCTCTTTCGATTGTATGATGGCTTCGCACTTTCTCATTGTACAATTTAGAAATGTTTTCCAACTCTACCACTATCTCCTCCTCCGCTTCCCCCTCCCCCTCCCCTCCCACTGTTTCTAAGAAAGAATTCGTTAGGGGTTACAGCGCGGTCCTTTTACAGTTTCGTTTCGTTGAGTATTTTTGTTTTTGTCGATATGTCCCCAGTCCCTACGTGGGCGCCAAAGTATCGAATATCTCTCTTCGATGCAGTAGAGTCCAACCTTTGGCCTGTACTTATCTGAAGCTCTTCCGAATAAACCAATACCACACGAACAAAATCCCAATATTGATTTCATACAGCCATTTAATCAATACATATTAAGATTGAATAGCAACACGACGATGTGACAGAAAATTTACGTCTTTGGAAGAACATGCAATTACTTTAAAATGTCATACTGTTTGAGTAACGGAAATAAATTTGAGTTTTAACATCAAATTAAAAGTTTAATGGTAGTGAAGTATAAACATTCTTCTCTCTAGGAATTTTTCTTGGCGTTATGTGATTAAAAAAAGAAGTTCAGAACTACCAATTCAAACAAACGGTCGAATAGTTCATTTTCATTACTCTGCATCTGAGGGAAAATGTTTAAAATGTGTGTATATGTCTATAACTACCTGACTGATTATCAAATCCTCACTAACAATCAGTCAAGCATTAGACGAAGGGAAAGAAATAATAAGTTTATTTTGTGGTACCAGTATGGCCTTCGACAGACAGAATATGACACGAGGGTTTTCAGTACAATTTGTCCTAATACGGCATCGCCCGGTCACTTATCGTATGGTTAAGAAGATATTTAACAGATAAAAAAAACATCGAATTGTAATTAATAATGAACGTTCTGATTGGGTTGTTATCAAAGCGGGTCTGTCAAAGTTCGATTCTCGGTCCACTGCTATTATTGTATCTATATGAACGATATCGACAATAACATAAATGCTTGATTTTATTGTAAGCAAACGATACAGCACTGTACATCACAAACTACTGTATTATATAACTGGTTTAAAATTGTGGTAGATATTAAGGTAAACTTCAATTCAGAAAAAAGATCAGAAAGTAATATAATTGGTAATCACATCGTCCATACCTATCATTCTACATGAGTGTCGAAGTACATTTTTCGGATATTAGATGTTGAGTGGAACATGTAAAATACGTTATTAATGAGAAACGATACGAATCAATTATAAACTCACCCGCAACGCACTCATCGTGATTTACTCATATACCTATCATTGACATTACGAATAGACGTTTAGCTCACTCATAAACATCGATTCTAAGGCAGCTAGAGTTGTCAGGTGCAAATTTTTCTACGAACAGACAGACAAGCTTATTCCAGTAACCCCCCCTAACTTCGTTGCGGGGGGCATAATAAGAACATGATTTAAAGAAAATGGAAGACTGGTGTTCTGAAAATATAACGATTGTTAACGTAGATAAGACAAAATGTATGGTTTTAACAACTTAACAGAGGCGCTGTCAGTTAGGTGTAAATGAAATTAAAATACGACAGGTAGAGACTGAAAAGATTTTAGGAGTAAAATTAGACCACCACTTATCTTGTTCTGAACATACAAATTTCATTCTGAAGAGGGTAGGTTGTGGATTAGGGCTACTCCGTCGTATCAAACAGTATCTGCCAGTAAGTGGAAGGTTTAAATATTTTAATTCATGTGTATTTCCACATTTTGTATACTGGTGTTGTTAATTAATTATACAAAGTCTGTAATGACCTTTAAATGTGTACACAGACTTGCTCCTGAATATTAATGTTCTTGTTTTTAACATGTAAACAGTGTCCACTCCAGAGCTACACGACGGGCTGAACAGAATATATTGTACATTCCTAAGCACAGGACAACCTTCTATTCTACTCACTTTGTTTTATCAAGTTGTCAGACTTGGAATGCATTTCCACATGATGTAAGGTCATCACCATCTGTTAACACTTTTAAGCATAGATCAATAAAGCATTACAGTGATTCGTACTTTTAGATAAAGAAAATAGTTAGTAATTATGATATATTAGCATATATGTGTGTAAGGCTCCTATTACATCAGACCTTAAGCATGAGTTGTACGCTTTCTGTGATATTTGATGTATTGTACTATATAATTGCATGTAATATTTTCAGCAATCTCATAACTGATATTTTGATGAAATTTATGTTTAATTTATATTACTATGTTTTAAGAAATACTATGTAAAACTAACACATTTTACTAATATGGAGGACCCTGAGGGAGAATAGGCTTTGGCTAAATCAGGTTTTTAATCCTCAATAAATATAGCTTATTATTATTATTATAAATATTATAATTATTATTATTACAAGCTAACCGGTAATAAGTATTTATATAGTAGGCCTACTCAGAGAGCTAAATAACAATCGGGAATCACAACTCCCGCTATTCTCCCTGAGTCACGCATAACGTATTGCTATATAAAAGGAAATATATCGAGTGCTAGATATAGTGGCGCGCCTGCGCACTTAGCCAAGATTGTTATAATATAGGTCTCTGGCTTACTGTGTCTAAAATGCCGCCGTGTCTATCCAACGTGTTCATTGAAGATTTAAAAAAACAATCTATGTGGTAATACATTATACACTGTAGCTGACACGGGGTTCTAATACTTTTTATAGTGCGACTGATAATGTCCGTTAGTAGAGACCTCGTTCAAAATTTCCCACCTGATCGACGCCATATTGTGTTGGTTTTGGATGTGACGCTAGTTTCATGGACATATTTTTCATCATTTAATTTCGTGATGATACAATAACAATATATTTTATGTATGTGACAGGTAGCAAATTTGGTGGACCGTAAACCTGATTTTAATCGGATGTGTATTGGGTGTTTGCGATATACAGTTGTATGCATTTTGTGTTTATGTGCTTGGATTCAGATGGTTTGAATCAATATTATTTACTGTTAAGTACTAATAGAATCATTCACCCCCTTTGGGGTGAGATAGGAGAATCTCAACCCGAGGGGGAAGATTCTTAAGTTGCCAAAC
>JAUMHH010188806.1:0-14295 GCA_032359455.1 Chlamys rubida
CCAGAGAGACCAAATCAGCTTTAATGCGGAGGGGGGCGGGGGGCTCCACAGAGTCCAAGACAGCTTTAATGCGGAGGGTGTGTGTGTTATGTTGTTGGTGACATGATGATGTGTATTGAATTACGTCTGTTAGGTTGTTACATTAATTGTTAATTGTATCTTTAAAAACCAGAAGTGTATACCGTTATTGACCACATAAACTAATAAAGTCGGGCGAGAGCTCAGTGTGTTACGTGCTGTCATGTGGGACGTTTTTGCTGACAGCATTGTTTGGCCCGGTCGACAAGAGTGGGAAGGTATGCGGGGTAATTGGCCTGATCTCCCTGACGCGGTAGGGGCTATCGACGGGACATCCTATCGTATATACAGACCGGAAGTTGAACCTCAAGCACTTTATTACAGTGGTCATAGGCATGCTCATTGTATACATACCATTGTTATTGTTGACAATGAGGGTAATCTAAGGTTTGTTCAAAGTGGTTTTTCGGGTTACCAAAACGACGCTCAAATTCTCACACATATGCCTACCATCGGACCAAATTTGGAATTAGATTTCCCGGATAATTGTTTGATTCTTGGCGACAAGATATTCCCCAACAGATATCCTATCATGACGCCATTTCGCAGGCAACAAATTAGACAAGCTCCCCAGAATGTGCAGAACAAATATCTGCAGCTTAACGCTATCATGAGTAGGCACCGCGTTAGCGTGGAACATTTTATTCGTAAAATGAAAATGTATCGTGTCATCTTAGGTGTGTGGCGCAACCCAAGATGGTACATTTCCTCTATAGTTGACATTTGTGTAGCTCCTGTTGTGAGGCGACAGAGACTTTTCTATTAGTGTTCATTGATATCTTACAGTGTATAAAAGTCTTGAACATATATGCGTCTCCATAGAATATTACCTGTTCCTTTACCTGACAGGTGTTTGACTCCACTACACAATGGTTGAACGAGACTATTCACCACTGGGTCGCGGGTCGCGGGTTCGGTAGGGTTTTTTCTGGGTTCTCTGGTTTTCATCGACCTTCAAAATCTGGCACCCTCGCACCATCTAAGTGACCATAGCTGTACAAGTTACTAGGAAGTAAAGCAAACAAACTAATTGATAATTGTTACATCACAGAAAAAAGGGAGGAATATATGTGACTTAGATATAATATAATTCCATGGTTTAGGGTAACTTTATTATCATGAAATATTGTTGAACGACTTCTAAAAAGTAAGCGACAAAACTTTAAGTTAGAGGGACCAAGCAGCTATCGGTATTGTATCTCCGACGAAGAAGAGTTCCAATTATTTTTTTCTGACTGGGGGTTGCGTGTCTTTTAATAGCAACGAGTTACATAAGAAAGAAATGAATGAGCCTATAACTACGTTATCTTTTCATACAATATTCCATCTGCTGCCGCTTGGTACGGGATTCGATCCCCGGTCCTCTTCGTTATAAAACAGGGACGACTTATCCTCTGCGCTAATGGTCGAGATATTTATTATGCTAGTGCTTTTTTCTGCATCATTTAAAAAATGTTTTGACTGTATAAAAAGGACAGCACCATATCTGTGTCCATTATGAATGTAAAGGTAATGAAATTAAATTAGCATGGAGATGAATTTTAAGGGCCTGTATATACAGCAGAAGTGTGATGGTAATCTACCTTTTTAAACAGAATATCTGTTTGATACAATGTTGACTTTGAAGTTTTGGAAGCTTTGAAGGGGGCCGCGGTGGCCAAGTGGTTGAGGCGTCTGACATTCGTGGGGCACGCCAGGTACTGCCCGTCGGCCGGTGGTTTTTCTCCAGGAACTCCGGCTTTCCTCCACCACCAAAACCTGGCACGTCCTTAAATGACCATGGCTGTTAATAGGACGTAAAACACAAACAAAATTGGCAGATGGACTGAATAATCAATACCATCCGATTACAGTTTTGCCCAACTACATTATGAAGAAGTATTTTTAGTATCGTTAATTTAAATCAGCATTTGACTGGAAGCACATGAGAGGTTGTCCCCAAATGGCATTTACCTCAACGACACATTCTGACATTTTTTTCTAATAACAGCACTAGGCCCGTATTCATGAAACTATTCTCGTGTTCAACTTGAATTCTATGCTAGAGCCAACTTTCTTGCAACTCGCTTAAATAATTTAAAACAGCCAAAAGGTCAAGTGTATAAATTCAAATAGGTATTTGGCGTTTAGTCTTTCCAGAATTCTTCAAATTCATTCATCACCGGAACAGGAAATTAGGCTTGAGCACAGAATATGAGTGTGAGCATGAGTACGTTTTCATGAATACGGGTTCAGGGGTTCCTACAGGTGTCTCTCTTATCGTTCTTCATTTCATTTTTATATCACGTTATTACACAAAATATACACTGAGGCGGAGACAAACAATAATTTTACAAATGATTACCAAGAGAAACAAATACAAACATTTATTTACAAAAAACGTGTTTAGAAGCTCAATACTATTAAAGGTGATCATGACGTCGGTAGTAGCCTACGAGCACAACGGGGTTCAAACGGAAGCTGGCAATCAACTTGTGAGTATAACCCAAGTATATGTAGGCCTGCAATTGGTCAACGACCCACTTGTCAAAAACTGCTAACACTACTAGGATAAATTAGACGGTCAAAGATGGAGTTTTATCTTCCGGAACTAATCCTACCATGACTCTGTTGCTTACAATCGACCTCTGCCTAACGACGCACAATGGTCGAAACGTAACAAACGCTAAAGTCAACGACGTTACCATTTCCCCAAATAACTGTTTCGTTGTTATGTTGAAAACGTCACAGATTATGTGCGTAGTTAACGTCAACAAAATGGTTAGTGACAAAGGAACAGCTTTCCTGAAGACGTGACTCTCTCACAATGGCAGCCATTCACGAAGCAAATGTGGTGGCTTACAGCATCGCAACTCAAATCGTAAACGATATCATCGTCAACGACGATATTTTCGATGAAAATGACGAGGACAGCGATACAGATACAGATGGTATTTGCATAATCGTCGGACAAACAGTCAGTTCGACGCAGACCGAACAGAAAGGCGACGATTCAAATGACGGCAGTGATGATACTGACAATTACATCGACTCGATGACTTCAAGATCAGAGGATATGACAATAGACGATGGGGAAAAGGATGTTTTTGTTGACGCACAGGAGGAAACGAGTCAAGATAACTTCGGGAGCGCCACATCTGTATTGACTATGGAAGCGGATGAAGATCTCGAAGTGGATAAAGCTGTTCGTGAGACCCTCAATAGAGTAATAGAATTACTGCTATCTGAAGAAGCGGTCTCTACGGACCAAGCTACGTCAATCAGTTCAATTTCCCCCGCTGATAACATCGCTGTTCAACCAGACCCAAACACAAACTCGGATTCGATCACTGTCGCAACTGATGAAACACTGGAAAATGTCATTCATACTGTTAGCAACGATCCAACGTTGACAGAACTAGAAGATCTTGACGGCGAGGTTGAATATTTCGACTCTTACGCCGTGTTTAGCCCATTTGGCGGTGGACCAAACGTTGTGTGCCCTACCGAGTCTAATTATGTACCTGATACGTCCATTGGCACCGCGTCCAGTATATTCAGTGAAAGATCATACCAGATGTCGGATGCAAATACTGTCAACTTTTCGCCTCACTACTACGCTAACGTCCATACGACGCATACTCAAAGTTACAATGTCGGATATGAGTATCCCGTGGCTGATGCATCTCAAGTCTCCCCACTTACTGACAATTTCCCCGAAAATCACGTGCAAAATTTCGGGGACACCTCGGAGTCTCAGTGTCAGGCACCGAATGGACTGGAAAACCAGGTCAACATTGGAGCCGATAGTCTGACAATGCACGTTAATCAGCGGATTGGCGGAAGCGACATGTCGAACCCAAACGAAATGCACAACTATTATGAGTCTCCTTATGACGGCCAAGATGGCGACGCCGATATCTCATGCCCACCATGTGACAATCCAAGTGAAGTAACAACAGATTGGTACAAATCTCCTACTTCGGCCGACGAGGTCGACACATCTGCGGACATAGTTTCAAGGGAAGGGAATGTCGATCAGATTGGAGTTACGAAATTGGAAGTATCGGTTACAAAATCGAATTCCGGCTCATCGAACAAACAGAAACCTGTCGATCCTGTAACAAACTCGAACGGTATCCTCCCTTTGTTTCCGAACTCTTCGCTGAATCCAGAATGTGAACCATTCATTCCCATGCAAAACCACAACACTCAGTATACAGTTTATAGCAATGGTGATAGCTCCAGCCCTACGACAGAATCTCACCCCGTAGTATCATATGATGGACAATCCCACGTCCCGGCATATGACCCAGACCCCAGGAATACAACCTTTTTCCAGGGACAGACATATATGTTTCCTGCACATCCACACACAAGCAATGGATACTTCCTGGAACCAAGACCACAATTCGGTCCCGGACAATCAGCATATCCTGTATATCCGAGCAATACTACGACACAAAATCCGGATTTTTATCAAGTGCAGCCTTCGTTTCAACAAACAGATTCACAGTTTGGCCTCAGTAACCAGCAACAGCAGTACCCTATCACAGCGAACGGTAACCAATCAACCGACTTCCGGTACCCAGCGATTTACTTGTCCGAGGCTGGTCTGATGACGGTGCTGTTGCGTCACGACTTCTCCGTAGAGATGACCGTAGATCAGGTGATACGTGTGGTCAACCACAAGAAGAAACTGGTGGCACTGGTCAACAGCGAAGGGACGGAGAGTTACGTATTCCACCCTGCGGCGCGGATCACACAAGACCTCGAGATCGTTGAAGTTGAAGTGTTCCTGCAACGGAAAGTGAAGATGACCACAGAGCAGATTACATTCGCTAACAACTTCAAATGTTACAAGTTTGACCACGAGGACATCGACGAAGCAGAACCTGAATTCTCTGACATGCGCAATGACCTATCTGTTGACTTCCTCTTCACTTCAGATAGCTGCAGCGACATCGATATCATTGCACAACGCGCGGCGAAATTGGCAGAGGAAGCACAGATTGAACACGGCGAAAACGGATTGTGTGTTGTCAAAATCAACGGAGTCAAAATCATTCAGAACGAGAGAGGTGAAGTAACTGTCAATTCCGGACCGAAATTCATCAGAATGTATCCAAATAATATGTCCCTACAACTCAAATCGAACTTCCTAGAGGTCAGAATCGGAATCAACTGGAGCGTGAAGGTTAGTCGCGGTTCCCACGTGCTGACCGCCAGCCATTGTGGATTCATTGTCTCAAACGGTCGAATAGAAGCTGGATTTGACGACGCTAACAAGCCTTTCGCTTGTCTCCTTCCCCGACGCGTGCCAATATTAAACGATCACCGGAAGTTCCGACGTCGTTACGGAGCAGGAACCCATATCTGGCGCAGGAGCAGGACAGCGGAAGATAATTAATTAATTGTGGCCATGTAAGATCAGTTCGTTTGGAATTTGCACCAGTGATGATCTACCTAGTTGTTTGCGACAAACATTGTTGACATTGTCAACTCGTGTTGATTTTTTTCACGAAATCATGAGTTCAATCAAATCACAATATACATTTTGACAATGGAATCGTTTCTGGTTTTTGTTATCAGTCCCTGGTTCCTGCCATGTGACCGTAACTTTTTAATACATTTGAAACGGCACACTGTGTTTCCGTTGAATCATGTTCATATTAAAAGGGTTCAGACAGAACCCATTTGATGTACTCACGTGTTTGTGGATTTGTGAATTAAAGGTGAGTTATTTTCACAGTCCAGACGTTCTATCCCGTGTCCAACGTTTGTGATATTAAGTCTTACTCTATACCATTAGTCAGCTTTAAAAAGAAGGAAGGCTTCACAGCAAAATAAATTGTATGTGAAAGATTTGCGACCCATGCTGAGATGAAAATGTCCAGTTCCTTTTGATAGGCGCTGCTCAGCAATTGTTTTGTTCTCAACTTTTTTGTGTGTTAGAAATGTTTCAAGCATTCAAATTTCGAGCAACTATAATTCTGTAAAATGCGGCGCAACATGTGATTTTATTTTGGAATTAATGTATTTCTTTTGAATACTTTAACAATAATTTCACGGCAGTTACAGCGTAACAAAACATAACATGTTGGTACCCCTTCTCTTAAAACAATCTATTTACATTTACACTGCAAATTCCTCTATCAGCATTACCAGAAGAAATTACGTTCATGGGGCTATGGACGCAATTTGATCAGCGTCATTTTGAAGCTTCCCCTCACGCTTCGAATAACGCAAGACAACCGTGTGAAGTTCATTGACGATACAGACACTTAAATATGGAAAATATTAGGAAAAGCCTACATTTAGATCAAGAATAAGTATACAAATTAAAATGTAAATATAAGGATTGAACGGGATTTTTCAATGTTCATGCCGATATGAACGCAAATCAGTTGCATACGTATTTGTCATATGTAGCGGGCTTTATTGAGTATGCATGTAACCGAAATGCGTTCATATTGGCATACACATTAAAAAATGCCGTTCAATCCCTATATGGAGTTTACACCAGTAATTACACACATAACATCACGTATAGTTAAAACGGTGACAGTCACGGGTTGACGGAACCTCTGAATATTAATGAATGCATTAACGAGAAAAAATATGCATGTCATCATTGTTTCATGTCTATAACAGGTGTCGATCCGTCATCATTACAAATACTGCACAAATCTGTCACTCGCTACTCTTCTATATTTTTTATGTGTGTAATACTTAGGATACGCACTCGATAAACCCCATTGATATTTGATTTGATTTTTGTCGAGTCATGTGTTAGAAAGCAAGTCCAAGATTTCACTAACTTTCCATACTAAGAAAAATCACTTACGTTTATCAAAAAGATTACATGTATTGCATTTATTAACAAAGTCTTAAGTTTAAGAAATAATTCAAAACTTCAGTTTCTCAATGCTATTCTTAGGGTATAGTCTTATTTAAGCATTGAACTGTTTTCAGTTGGCATTCATAGGCAGTGTGAATGCCAACTGGCAGTTCATCTCATAAGAAGTTCAATTACACTTATTATTATTCAGTATTTAGTTCAAATAATGTATGTATCATGTATGCTTGTTCAATGAATAGAACAGCCATCGCCCGGGGATGGTCAGTAGTATACAACGAAACAATTATGACGTCAACAATCGGTCTATGGCATTCATAGCCTATATGAATGCCAACTGAATTTGATAGGGTTATATAGTGGAAATGCCATTTGATGGTAAATATAAATAAATATAAACTTTGTTTTACAATTTTTTGAAAAATTCGAAACTTTTTTTCAACTTATATTCATCACCGTTGTTGGTCCTGATCATACGCAAAAGCCGTGTTATTGGGAGAGGAAACGTCCGCACACAGAGAACGTGGTCGTGCAGGTGACCGAATATATTTTCACGTCCGATCTGGGAATCGAACCTCGGCTGTCTGGGTGATGGGCGATTGTGCTATCCACTACGCTACCAGACCACCAAGGGAAAGTGTTATTCTCACTTCCATAAAACTGGGGTCTGCACACATTTACAATATTTTATTCACTTCTGAAAATAAATAATGCATACCTTTATAGAGTAAACTTATGTTTTTGTGTTAAAGTTGTCTCCCTTCAAACAAATATGAGCATCACTTGCGTGTTTTATTCTGTTTATTACATACTTACTAAAAAAAAATTCTATTGTATAATTTATTTTTCTTTTAAAATATTGAAAAAAGAAAAAAATTGCGAAAGGGTGTGATACGGGTTTTTGCGGGCTGATACGGGTTTTGGGGTGTGATACGGCGGGGGCTGATACGGGTTTTGGGGTGTGATACGGCTAGGGCTGATATGGGTTACAGCAATTGTGTCGTATCGCATATACAAAAAACCCGTATTTATTAGTAAGTATGTAATAAATCATGAAAATGATGAATCGACCATGAAAAACCAGTATAGACAAAATAAAGATAATGAAAACGATGAATAGACAATATACAGATATCGATGCTTTACAGAGGGTCGAGCGTCCAATGCACGTCAAGTCACGGTCAAAACACGTTCACACAATCAGGGTTAGTTCTAACCAATCGAATTGTCAACTTTATATATATGTTGGTATCTTAGTTACGATCAACAATAATAATTCGAGTTTCTTATATACCGCTTTATCACAACCTAGTTCGTAGATCGTCTCTAATCGGTTCACAAACTATTATCCGTGGTTTATGCTCCCCATGGAGTTGAGAAAGATATTGGCTGATTGCAAAGGCCCTATACAGCCGCCGGTGCTACCATTTCGGCGCTCACAGCTAGCATTCTACAATTCTAGCACTGCCGAACCACGTACTCATTTACAGCTGAGTAGACTGGAACAAGCGGAGTAAAGTATCCTGCTCAAAGATACAACACATGCACAGTGCCGTGCCGTGACTCGAACCCGCAACCCTTCCGTCACGAGCCCGGCGTCCTACCACTAGACTACCGTGCCTTCATCTACAAGGACTTCGCAACCGAATTAATCTAAATCCGTGGTTACGACAGAAATAAAAAAAATACTCTCTAAGTCCTCTATTTGATAAAACGCTGTTATAAGATTACTGAACTCCACAGAAGATGGAGACGGAAGACAGAAAAAACTACATCAATAAATTACACATCGAGGACCTTTCAGTTAGCTGATGGATTTGCTTGGTTGATTTACCGATCACCTTCGATTGATCTGTCTCCGAGATTAATTGGTCTGCTGCAAGAGTGATATGGGCGGTGTGTCTGCGGATGAATCCATACAACCGCTGATCTTGTGGTCAGTCGGTCTATAGCCGTGATGGTCAAATGGTCTAGCTGGTCACTCACCCAATGGTCTTCCGATGGTCAATACATCGACTTCTGGCTGAACCCGGCCTACACCTACCTTCCAACTACAATGAGCGAATGATATAACTAAAGTAACCAAACGTGCTATTTAGCATAGTTTTTCTTCACGTTCTTGATAAATAGCATAGATATATTCCAGGAACCCACACGGCAATTACACTCGCCTTGAAATATAAGCGAGGCCCTATCCTCGAAATTCCAGTAGTAACAGAGACATAGCCCATGGAATTTTAAGGATCATAGGGCACAAGGTTAAAGTTAAGTATCATACACACTGTTTTTCATGGCGAGATAACTACATATTTATGACGAAACAAAAATTCACTAGATATCCCTTAATATATCATATATATCTTAATGTCTAAATATATCAGATATATCTGTAAATTAATCACAGAGTATCCCAGTGTTTCACGGATATACATGTATATTAAAGTAATAAATATGAAGAAATCAGAGGAAATATGCTTGCTCAGTAAAAAAGATTAAATTGTCATATTTTTACATAATGACTTGAAGTTCAATCCCAAAGAGCACATATCTCAGTTTATGTTTCATCAACAGAAATTTTGGTGACCACGGTGGCCAATGCGTGTGACCGTGTAAGAGCACTAGCCTTCCAGGCACTGGATCGTAGGTTCGAGCCCTACGTGAGACACTTGCTGGGTGTGTTTTTATAAACTCCGCAGGTCATTGGTCTTTCTCCAGGCACTCCGGTTTCCCTCCACCAACATAACCTGACTCATCCTTAATGACAATACCCGTTAATAGGACACAAGACAAGACACAAACAAACTGAACAAAATCAATCAACATATTTTCAACATTAGTTCAAGGTAAAGGGACATAACTGTAACTGGTTCAGAATATGCTGTTTGTAAATGAGAACGGTAAAAAAAGCTAAACTCCCTTTGGGCCGTTTCTCAAAACAACATATCCCTCTTATATTCGTGTTCCTTCATTTAAAATTATGTTTCCCTTACCGTGATATTCTCAATGTCGTATGCTCGCTGCTTGACGCAAGCCTCTGGTTAGATAATCATAAATAGTACTCCCATCCCCGCCCATGGATGGGATTTCTCTGTCATACCTTCACGACATAAATGATTCTATAAGACCAACCAATCTTAGTGAGACACCATACGTACGCCTTCTCTGTGACATCACAGTAAAACCAATTAAAAATTCTAACGTTTTACCGTCAGACGACGTCATATTATAGCTTGATACTTACACTGTAGAGAGCATTTCACCAAAATAATGCCTTCTTGCGTTTGTGTGTAATCATTCCCCATTTTAGATATAAGAGAAAACACACACTATGAGACGAAACAGAACGCGAAACTTTCGTGGCGGAAGGATGATAACTCGTACAAGCTCTCAAAAAGTGTTCACTTCACAAATCCCACACCGTGAAACGTATGGTAACTTATATTCGATTCTGTAAAATACCACTATCTGAGTCAGTGAAAGTATTGAAGTACAAAATTGCCAACATCACTGGATGTATTTTTTTTAAATGTACCCCTACCAACATTGTGAATCAATTTATAGATATTTTGCTATCTGTCTCTGCGTCATTGATTCAGTAATTGTTTTGTTTTACTTCCAAGCTTATGAAGCTGTACTATGGTAGATATTTTTGGTATTCATCACTCTCATGAACCTACCATGCACGATATAGCTGATATAATAACTAATTGGTCAGAACAGTTATCATCTAAACATGTACAGCGACCTGAGAATTAGTTAAATCCCAGGTACTATATAGCCTCGTTTGTCAATACACCCATAATATTGACAGACGAGGCTAGTATCTACCTGTGGTTAAATTTTAGATATGCTTGGACTTACTGTTCCGTTCAGGGTAATATAAAATTATCACATGTTTTAGGAGTATCTTAAAACGAGTAAAGACTCTGAAAGTTCATTTAAACCATTAAAACGTCTAAATATTACTCTGAACACGTCATTCTAGGTCCAAACAAACAAATGTACACCTAACAAATCCTCATGTCCCTGTGGTACAGAACTAAGCGCTAAATCAAATGATAATTTCGTATCTGAACTGAGATAAGAACTTTGTTTTCAAATTCAAAGAAATAAATCATATATTTTGTATATTAATACAAATTAAATGTATTCTATTGTACCGCCCACATAGATATTTATAGCTGGTATATACACACGTGTCTTGTATATAAACTCTAGTAGTCTATTTCTAGTCCAACTTCGAACTCAAATATCACAGGAAACGCCAAAAACCGGAGTTTTTGTCACGTATAAATATCGCTCCTCGGCAAAATATAATATAGCGTTCATCAGCTATTCCAGTCACACGTTTCACGGTTTAAACCTTCTCGATCAATCAAACCCGCTGTGCCCTACTCACTATCCTAGCCTGTCACGACACGCTATGGCGTTGTATGAGTGGAGCGCGCTCTCGCGAGCTTGGTTGATTGGTGATTGATTATGATTGAGTATGATCGATTGAAGGGATTTGATTGGCTGACGAGCACCATTCCCTTGGGGGCTGGATCACCGAACAGGGACGCTCACCACCGAAACACGGCCCCACCTAGGGAGAGAGACAGAAAACAAATTGTGTGGTGTTTATTTGTTGTGCGAGCGACGAGACTCGTTCAGGGGAAAACGTTACGTTTGGCTGGCGATTCAATGGTGTTACCGCGTATTTGAACAGTTTTGCCGCAATGTTTTAATATTTCCTGTTGTTAGGGTGTATGTTTAATACACAAGGGATAACTATTTCCCGGTGTATGTAACAAAATATACCTATACGGGCAAAGCGGCAACATCAAAGTGAAGTGAATATTTCGTGTCAGTAGGTACAAAGAGGGGCCTCCGACGGGGTATCTAAAACTAACCACGACCGGAGGATGGAAAATACGGCGATCAACCTTGAGGCTCTTGAGAGAACAGCAGCATGGGTACAGCAGGTGACCCAAATGAAAGGACAGGCGATGGAGGTGGGTATTTATGGTGAAAATTAGGGAAGGTAATATTCAATCAAGCTGGGCTTTAAATCAATTATCGTGTGTCAGCACTCCCTTAATGGGGCCTCAAATACTAGTACTGTGTACCAGACTGATCAGCTGGTCGTGAAGACTCGTTTAAGCTTGGCGAAACATCTTGTTCCTTTATCATATTGTAGACGTACAGTTCATAAATGTTTACCATATATCTTTATTTCAAAGTCAGCTACTTTGTATGTGGCTGATATATCCATTATAATTACGACGGTTAATTTAGTGAATAAATGAATAAAATAAGGATAAATATAAACATCCCAAACTTGAAGTGTTGTGTGTATATAATGAGACTCGGTTCAACAATATCTAGGTCTAAAAGATGTTTGGAATTTTGTCCAGTGATAATATTCTATGCTTCACATATACAGTATATATTTACTGCCCAGGTGTTACACATAGGGCGGTTACATGTATACATGCATGTAGACGCATATGACAATTTTTAATCATCTTTTACATGCCCTTAATTTACTAAAATTAGGTCTGATTTGTCAGTTTCAACAACTTAAATAAAATGGAAACAACCTTTCAAAAGTTGAATGAAATTAAATGAAATTAGTGTACAGCTAGGTCATTATTTTTTCAATGCCCCCGCCAGGAGTCAAACCCGGGACCTCTGGCTTATTAGCTAGTCTACCGAAGCGGCTAGTATTTTACCAGGATGACAGCTCCCCCCAGGAAAGAACTCGTCCCAAGTTTTCCAGGGGTCATAGTGACTCCTTCGCAAGTATCGCTTGGTATTTTGTCATATCACATCGGTTCCTACGTGGGCGCCAATGTAACAGAGGTCATTATTTTTTTCAATGCCTCTGCTAAGGAGTCGAACCCGGGACCTCTGGCTTACTAGTCTTACGCTCTACCAAATGTGTGAAAGGGAAATTCATCCTAGCTGAGACAGTTACGGAAGCGGCTACTATTTTACCAGGGTGAAATTACTTTGAAATAGCTGACTATGTCTCCTCTTTAATTTCAGGTAGCTAGGGTATCAATCACAACGGCATCAGAGTAGGTTTCTTGTATGTTTTAGTGCTTGTTGACAGGTTTCGCCCCGTTAACAGGCTTCTTCAGGTCCCTGCTGTTTCTCTACTGCCCGATCACCCTGCATACTTCTGGGTATCCAGCTGTATGGTAAAGCTAGGAGCCACAGATTCACCCAAACACACATGAACAGCGTTGGCTCTACTCCCTAGCCTGCACTCCTCTCTAATTTAGTTTAAGAAGAGATATTCAGTATTTTCAGACTGATCATGTTATTGTTTCAACAAATTTCTGTGTTTTACAAAATGAATGGGTAATAAGAGAAAGAAAACGAAAGCATGCAGCCAGACCAGGCCCAGATCTGAATCTGGGATCTTCCAAACTCAAGACAGATTCTCTTTAAATTAAGCTCATGGCTGGTTGCTGGTTATATTGATCCTGTCCAGTTCTACTACATCCCTCTACCCCTCCTTTCACTAAATCTTCTTGGAGAAGACAACAATATTTACAACCCATGCCAGGCTCAGGTATCCTTTTGCCACCCATTCAGAGGTCACAACACAATATACATGTAGATACAGGAAGGTCACAATACATGTAGATACAGGATGTTCCCCTATAGACAGAGGTCACAATACATGTAGATACAGGATGTCCCCCTATAGACAGAGGTCACAATACATGTAGATACAGGACAATCCCCTATAGACAGAGTTCATGATACATATAGGTACAGGATGCTCCCCTGTAGACAGAGGTCACAATACATGTAGATACAGGATGTTCCCCTATAGATAAAGGTCACAATACATGTAGATACAGGATCGATGCTCCCCTATAGACAGAGGTCACAATACATGTAGATACAGGATGTTCCCCTATAGACAGAGGTCACAATATATATACATGTAGGTACAGGATGCTCCCCTATAGACAAAGGTCACAATACATGTAGGTACAGGATGCTCCCCTATAGACAAAGGTCACAATACATGTAGATACAGGATACTCCCCTATAGACAGAGGTCACAATACATGTAGATACAGGATGTTCCCCTATAGACAGAGGTTACGATACATGTAGATACAGGACGCTCCCCTATAGACAGAGGTCACAATACATGTAGATACAGGACACACCCCTATAGACAGAGGTCACAATACATGTAGATACAGGATGTTCCCCTATATAGACAGAGGTCACAATACATGTAGGTACAGGATGCTCCCCTATAGACAGAGGTCACAATACATGTAGATACAGGAGGTTCCCCTATAGACAGAGGTCACAATACATGTAGATACAGGATGTTCCCCTATAGACAGAGGTCACAATACATGTAG
>JAUMHH010188817.1:0-14294 GCA_032359455.1 Chlamys rubida
GTGCAAAAGCATGAACACTAAATAACATTGACTAAAAGGATCCAAAAGAAAAAATAGAACAGGACAAAGATATTCATAGTACGTACTTATATATAAAGGATAGGTGGCATTTTGGATATGATTTTGATATAATGATCCACCTTCCTGACTTTCAATACTCTCAGTTATTTCGTACGGTAGGCAGACCTGCCCCTACCTGAAATAATCTATTCAGGTTTATTGATTTAAACATATTTTATTGCCACAAGGAAATGCAATAGGATTGGGCACAAGTTATTTCAACATTCAAGTTTATCGGGATTGTTTTTAATTTCCATAAATAATCTTCTTGAATAATGAATCTTATCCGCTTGTATATTGTTGTAAGTTTTTCAACAGAATGACATAAAGGTTGCATCTTATAACAGAGTTATAGAGTTATATCCTCAAATTGTCGCTTGGTTCTGTAGGCGTATTACATTTCCTAGAGCTTTCAACATTTCACAAAATTAAAATTAAATCTACCCTAGTCATGCTGTACATTGCAAGCTAGAAGTGTTTCTCATTAAATTTAGATACGACTTTACTGGTAGTGCCTGATGTGATACATTTAAAATGATCCCATTTTTGAATTGATTGACATATCATATATTAAATACAGCATTTTTTCCCTCTAAATACGTACAGGGGTTGTGAGAGGAGAGGATAACATATTGCATTCGCTGTCGCAGTAGAAAAACGGATTTTCTGCCAGGCCAAAATTTCAGCTTAGCTTTCAAATGTGATTTTATGACATCGTTGTACTAAAACGTCAACATTTTATGCAAAGCCCCATTAACGTTTTCTCAAGACGTCAGGCTAAATTGAAAGTTGATTCCAATTATTTCATTAAAACATCCAAATGAGTTACATATAGAAATAATAGTACCATCAAATGGATTTTTAAAAATTAATAGGTATGGTTTAATGTATTATGCACCCGTTTGCGATGCTCTTATTAATGTGTACAATTCTAACGTGTTATGTACCATGAAGATAAGTTGGATGGCGAGATCGCATGTCGAGCGCTCGAGATAATTAATGTTGAATATAATATTGTGAATGTCCTAAATGTACATCCGTAAGAATTACATTTGAAAGGTAAAATTAACAATGGGCAAATATATGACTGTGCAAAAGTTTTTAGGTATCCAGTATTGTCAATAATTTGTATTGACATCCCTTCTTCTGAACTGGAATTTCAGTCACAATATGTATTCAAGATGGATTTCATCAACAGTATAGTCATTCTACCAACCTTTTGAGCCTGTCCTCAGAAAGTTCATTCCCGCAAGTGTAGAATCGTAGACGTTTGAAGCATCAATGTATGAAGTCAGTACATTTACTTGTTCCCTATATCCTGCAAGTCATAAACACCTTGATATTATTTCACTACGGTGTAAGTAGCTATTAAAGATAATTTAAAGGTATACCGTTTCATATAATGTGCTTGAAATAATGTTAGGTATTTTGTTGTTGACTGGGAATATTGTTCATTCTGAAAAAAGAAATATTTTTTTAAACTGTGTGATTACTAGACATAAGAGAATGAATTTCGAAAATAATAAAATATGTTATAGTAATAACGCCGTCATATATATTCCGGTAGGCAACTGCGAGAGTTCTTATTTCCAGAAAGTTAGATTTTTAGAGGATGCAAACACAACTTGTTTCCTTTTAATTGACAATAAACATTTACATAGCCACTCTACAGGGTTCAAGTTTTAATTTTTTCTCGTTATACATTTGTATACTCTTAATATTCTTATAATTTTTTATTTATGAATCTTTTGTATTCATATTGTCGTATAATTACAGAAAACCAAGATGGTTTGTGAATCTGTGAATCTGAAGTGAAATTGTATTCTTCTATAGTTTATTCTCTGATTTCGAGAGTAAGTTTGAACCCAACCGAAACTCGATTGTTTGAACTATTACCTGTTTACGATAAAAATCTATAAAGATATTGAGCAAATTTCCAGGAAAACATACATTTCAATTAACAAATGTTAATTAGACCACAAGTAAAGTATTGCATGTTCTATTTATATCAGGTATCTGCAGTAGGGAGTTTTAATATTTAAAAAAAAAAGATTTTTCAATGTTGATGAAATTTTATTTCAAAAACAGTTATTTGTATTACAAGCAACCAAGCTTACTTCATTTAGAGAATGATGTAAGTGTAATATTTGACTTCAGTAATCTGGAAAGCAATTTGTGGTAGGCTATCTTGATCCTTCCTGTAAGCGCTGAATAGCCAGATCATGCCAAGTTATCCTCTAATTTTTTGCCTTTAAAATAATGATTAATTGTAACTTTATCCAACATTAAAGTGAGTTGACAGTACATCAGAATAAAATTATTATTACGATTACAAGGTCTACTTTGGTGCTATTTTCCGACTTCAATATTTTCCCTAGTCTATAGAAAAATGTGATGTGTCCTACGACACCTGAAAAGACATTGCTACAATAGGATATCAGGTCCTGCAACACGTTTTTAATAGAGTTTAAGGGGGTAGGCCTATATTTTTATTCCAGAAACCTGAGTTTTCTTTTTATGTCATTAGTTGAAATGTCAAAGAGTGGTATTTTTTCCCATTTTATGACGACATTAATAACGAGACCACATTTTTCTACTGGATTATCTCCTAGAACAGATGAAATTACTTACCTAGTATGGAAGACGGGTATAGTTATTAGATAAGGTCATATATTAATGGAGAGAATATCTTGAAGTCGTGCTCATCGATAATTCACCCTTGCAAAGATGACACTTTTTTTTTAAAGATATGTAAATATATAACATATATAACAAACCCACCTATAGTACAATCCGTCTCTGACCCGGGTGACGACCTAGATACACTCATACAGTCGGTGTCTGTAAAATGAGGGTCGTTCGGGGGAATTGGTATGGGAAAACATTCCTCTCTAAAATTGATAAAATTGTTAGCAAAATTAAACGCATTTATAAATATATGAAGAACCCATCAATATTTATTTTTTACAGAATAAAAATGTATATTTAAAGAAACAATGTTTTGTATTGAAAGTTAAGACAATTTACGTATTTGCAGCCTAATTTAAAACTGCCTCTAATATTTTCAATGGCGTGGATTTTCTTAATGCTTAAAATATCAACTAGATGTATTTAAAAGATTGTTAAATAGTCATTGATAACTTTAGATAAGATACTATTGCTATAAGAAGGAAACATTAAGAGGCATTAAATATATGTACGTGCAACAGCCCTGTGATTGAAAAGTATAATAACATAATATAACTTACATTGAATCAGCTCCATCACCACAGCAATCCAACGCTACACCACCAGGGCCTGTAACAAACAGATGGAACACCTAACATCTGCAGGAATTATGGATTTGTTATAAACAGAGAAAGTCCATATACATAGATACACACAACACTCTAAACTAAAAATGACAACTGTGTTATTACTAGGCGCTGTTTACAACCTAGCGAGTGATACATTTTGTGGGTCATCCGTAAACCTTTCCGTCACTCGATTTGAAATGTCTGTCATCGAAGACTGAGTATACAATATAACAAATTGTATAGTTCTATTAGGTCTAAGAGTTTATCGACGAATAACATTCACATCTATCACTCAATTGTGAAATAAGTAAGACGATATGAACCCATACCTTACATTATTTCCTCCTTAACCTATGGCAATATGGTTTCCGTTTTGAGTCAACATCGCATGAATAATTTGTTAATGACAACATATTGAACAAAGTCCTTTTGTAATTTGTATTTGATAAAAATCCAGACAAAAGTACTGCAATACCGTGTAGCTTCAAAATGGCCCATGCTGTATTTCGACATGTTTAGTTATTGTAGTGTTACTTTGTTATTATTTTAAATATTTCGCTACTTAAACGAGGGGGACATAGTGGAACATTTTGTTATGCTACAATGTTTCACACCGACCAATTTAAACGTGATAGTTTGCAATTATTTTTCATACAACTTTCTTTTGTGCATTTTGGTAATTCAATAGTTAAAATCTCAAAGGCCATCCCACGCAATGTGGAGTTTGAAGGTCAGCAGCGTTTTTTATTAATATTATTGAAATGCAAATGTGCACCAAATGGTTAATATTTTCGGAGCAGTTTCTATAAAGAAGGCGTAATCTACAGAAATTGACTTTTTAAAAGTCTCCATACATACAGTTATTCCTATATAGTATATACGATCAGCATCAGTCAATAATATTCTGAAGGAACGATTAAAAAGTGTTGAAACAGACAAATTATCCAAGGCCTCTGTGTATTTCAATCCAAGATTTTTCAATAACTACTTTCGCTACGAATCGAAGCATGCATCACATTGAAGTTATATTACAATAATAATAATCAGAAAACGAAAGTTTAAGAATGTCGCTGCTTTTTAAACGTTCAATACGTCCTAGGCGAATTGTTTTAGGTAAAAAGTCGTTATTATATCACGTTACTTTGTTTTGACGTTATAATAAAGGAAAAAGGTTTTGAGAGGTAATGATCAAAAAGTTATTTCCATTTTTTTTCCGTACAAGTGTTTAGCACGATAAATTACAATGAATTGTAGACATTTGTGTTCTTATGAGGTCGTTTTCAATATACTTACCCGTGGACATTGGTGTCCGGATGAAGTCGTGGTCAGTAAACTGACCCCAACCCATAACCATAACTGTATTATCCGGAGAGAGCTTCGGTCCAGTGTTATCAAGGAACACATCGTTACTAATTTTACGCGCACTAGGAAGCGGAATATCTCCTTCACCGAGCCTCCGTGGTGAATCGGAACCTTTGTAACACAGAAATAAACTGTTTCAGTCAACTAAATGGGTTTTTTTCTGCACGTTTACAGTGTTATCTTCATTCAAGTATGCCACCGGAAACAGTTGACAAGTTTATATTTAGTAATAGTATAGTTCTATATTAATACATGGCGGTTATCTATAAATATAACCAAGCAACATAGTATCAACATAACACGACTACTTCATTAATTATGTAGTATGAAGAGACCTATTTTCAATAGTAACATAACGCGATAATCTCATATATTGATGTAACCTAACTATATGGTACTAAAGTACATTTAACCCGACCTCATTTTATTTATTTAACATAATTATATGATTTTAAGTAGAATGCCAATTATCAATCGTTAATAAAACCCGTAATAGATTATATTCATCAGATTTTTTTTATGAATTATATAGATTATATGTATTAGGCACACTTCGTTAACAGTCCGGTAAAAGAAATTATTTGTATATAAAACATTATTCGACATTATTTGAACAACTCTAAAAGTGTATACCAGGCATTCCAACCAGGATAAAAGAAATAGCAGCTTGAACAAATGTCTAAATGTATTATTTTGTATCAGTACAAAATGACAATTTAATGTTGATTTTAACTTACTATTTAGCATAACATTTCCTAGGAATTAAGCATTAACAACACCTGAGGATAAACGGTTGAATGAAACCGGATGATTTGGCATCTAGCTACTTAACTTAGATTTTTCCTACTACATTCATATCATAAAGCAAAACAATGTAGGTTATATACCGTTGTCGTATACAGGATCAAGAAACCGCATTTGATTTGTGTTTGATTTTCCCCATTCGATATTCTGTAGGTTATTACAACTCCCGTCAGCTGTACGATAATGGCTGAGGGGAAGACATAGTGAACTGATCTTGAGAGGACATCTTCCCAATTCAGCGTTGAAGGCGCTAACGAATGCTTGGTCAGCTCTGAGGTCAGGTATGGATATGTTACCACTTCTGTAAATGGAATATTTTTTGGCAAATCAATCCACTTACCATTTTTTAGACAACTAGCCGGATGTATTGAACATGAAGATAAAAATTTATAACTTTAAATTTAACAGAACATATATTATTTATCGATGCAAAACATTCCTTGTATATTACACATGTGATTTTTGTCCTTAAAATATTATTATAATACTATATATATATTACTTTTGCATCGAACATAATTTGTGTTACTGTAATACTATATATATTACTTTTGCATTCAACATAATTTGTGTCACTGTAGTACTGTGTATATTGCTTTTGTGCATTCAACATAATTTGTGTAACTGTAATACTATATATATATTACTTTTGCATTAAACATAATTTGTGTTACTTTACACCTGTAATACTATGTATATTACTTTTGCATTCAACATTATTTGTGTCACTGTTAAACTTTATATATTGCTATTTCATTTATCATAACTAGGCACTTGTAACATTGTGTTGCATTGTATGCGCATTATATAATGGCATTGAAGGAGAGAAACCTGGAATTAAAACGTGCATATGCATTTGTGTCCAATGTTGGAATTATTTCCATTTTGTATTACTTTTCTTATTTTGAAAAGTAAAAGTGAGTGTCCGGGTAGATACTCGGTCTTTGGGCCTCTATTTAATAAAAAATAACACAAAGGTTGTTATTAATTCGAAGTGCGTTTGCATGCATATAACACTAGGTTATAACTCTTTATACAACAATTTATGAAACACATAAATATTAACATATGACGTTGTACATTGCAACTCCTGACACCGACATAAAGTATTAACATGTTTAACAATTATTAAAGAAGGGATACAACAAATAAGTAAAGTATACTTTACAGTCTACCCAGACTTACATACCTCGTAACCAGCGACCGTATTGCTGTTTGAGCTTTTACAAACTGTTCTGCAATACTCTTTGTTGTATTACTCCCGGGGGCGAACCCCCTCAGCTGTTGACTAGCGGTAAGTAGGCCGCTGGTGTCCGCAACAGTATCTGTAAATAATTTCAAAGTACAAGCCGTGATACATTTGTTTATATATAACGGAATGACTTACCATTCAAAACATTTTAAGATCATTGAAACACTAAAGGAACACTTTTTATCTGCAAAGGACATGCTTGGTTTTATAAATAACATCTTGTCAGCGATAATGGGGTTCAAAATACGACATACACGGGAAATAAATATCAAGCATTTCTAAACTGCTGGAGCAAAGGTGAAACCATACTACATACTTTACGGTAAAGGCTCTTAACTCACTTTATATGTTGAAAAAAATATCGTTTGTCGCTCATCTACACAGTTAAGTCGTTCAGGAATGTTCATCAATTACGATGTAGTTTTGTATATAACATTATTTTTAAATTCACTAATATTAGGCATGCTACCCGCGTATATGATTATAAATGTCCTATCAAATAAAATGAAAACAATCTGCAAAAACCTGCAAAACCTATATATAAACGAGTCGGATGTTTGGTTGATGTACAATTTTTGGATAGCCTAGGAGCTTCATTTGATTTATTTCACAGCAATCGACATGTGTGCAGGGGTAAGCAGTGCATAGATAGTCGTAATAGTTACTGTCGTTCAACACTATTTGATTTAAATAAGTTTTGGCTAAGTCTCATTTAGAGAATTTAAAAAGATTGTTAGCAAATACTGTGAAATCAAATATTTTCGTTGGGTCAAAATTCGTGGTTTCCCGACAATACACCACTTGGTGGATACAGCACTTCCTGGATTACTGTACAAGTACCCACTCGAACGGAAAATAGCTTTATATCAAATTTGTACTTACTTCGTGGACATATGAATTCATGGATAGAGATTAATGACGAAATCAACGAAATTAAAAAACCCACGGAAATGAGTGATTTCACAGTATACCCCGCGGGGATGATGTCGCTTTAATCGCCTATGGACCCAGTAAAGCTTCTACTTTCAATATCGAACATAATAAATAAGCAGAATATATAGTCCACTGACATGTACAATGTATTTATCAAAATCCCCTGAAAATGAAAAAATACATCGGAAAACATGCAATTTATTTTGTGTAGTATTACTAGATCAGTATTTGATTATATCGGAAAAAAATACGTGGTTTAAAAGGTAGTGTTTAAAACATTGATTATCTTTGTGAGCCGACGCCAGGAAAGACGATATATGCAGGGATTACCAACGACAGCGGCCAACTACATGTAGGTTATGTGTCTGTTTGACAATCTGTTACAAAGAACATTATCCGGCTAATCGTTATGTGAGGGTTTTAATCTGTGTGCAGATGAGTAAATATAAGTATGATGAAGTCTGAGAATAGTCTGATAAGATGCTAAGGGAGCCGCTAAAAGGCGTTAAAGCTCCAGCAACCAAATACATAACTGCAATAAACCGATTAAAACCCATTATCCGATCTGCCAGACAAAACTAATGGCGCCAACGAAGGTCTGTGGAGACCAGCAACAGACGTTTTAAAGTGCAACCAAAACTGATACTTTCTCATTTATTCGTATATACAATGTACATGTATGAAAAGGGCATATCTACGTCCGTGCCATGCATGTGACGTCACGTTTACAGTAGCACATTTCTAGAAAACATTGTATCATAAATCACCTGAAGCTCTGAATAAATATAAAAAAACGACATTTGGATCGTTTTAAAGCAGAATTCTTAAAATGTAGTAAATTTATTAATTGGCGTGTACTTTTATAAAAATTAAAATAAATTAAAAATGCTCAATCAATGAACGCACTTCAATCCGTCACCCCTATGTAACTTTAGTAAACTCTACCATGCATTGATCTAGTCAAGTCCATTATGGTCTACAGTGGTAAAAGGGCTAACATAGCAACAGGGTGTTGTAGCCTCACCAAACACTGTTTAACTGGCATAGTTAAATAATATTTTTTCACATGTTTATTCACATTGATTATAAACTTAAAAATGGGAAGTGCCTGGGAGAAAATACCAGGCTAATTTACGATATCTTGCAACATACTGACATAACATTTCACAGGCTTTTTATGCAAAATAAACATAATTTAATATTATTCAAATTAAAGCATTTCACTGTGGTTCATTGATCTTTGATGTTAATGTTTCAACTAAAAATAAAGTAAAAAAACTGGATAAATATTTGCAACAATCTTAAGGATCTCCGTACCATTGCCTTACAACTGTAACTATCCACTGACTATCAATTTTTTCAGCATGACTTAATTTTTGATAAATCGCTTCTGAAGGGCCCATATATTGCGAGACTTTTATGACAAATAATAACATATTGATAAATAAAGAGTTAGGTATATCGAGAACCCAAGTACCACCACACATTCTACAGTAAATCGGACATAATTTGATGCAATAGCATGTGTCTTGGAAACCAGGTTATTCTCTTCATGTATGTATTAAATTACAAATTCCACGTTAGATGTAATCAGAATATTAGGGTTTTCAGCTTAATGAGTATGATAGAAATACATGTGCGCAAATGAAAAACTTTTTTTATTCATTATATATACCTGAATTAACATTCATCTGATAGTGTTGTTATAAAATAGTTTAACTATTTGATTCGTTATTCTATTAAATATCTCCTTTCATTCCCTTGATAACAAATTCGTACCTGGACAGCAGATACGACTCGGAATAGGACAAATTGTTGCACCAACTGGACATTCGATAAACCTGTTGGTACACGTGTACCCTACTGGACACGTGATCACTGTTGGTCGTCCACATGTCGGTGTTCTTCCACTACTGTCCCTAAATGGTTCTCCTCCTTCGTGAAGTCGACATAAACCTACAAAACAATTCTGTATTTCAATTTGATTTCCCACAATTGTTATGTGCAAGTCATAAGAGTATTATATGTTGTTTTAGATTAGCTTGAAATATGCTTTCTCATGTTTTAAACTAATCATATTACCCATCAATTATGCAAATATATTTAGTTATGACATATCTTCAATGCATTTTAATAACGATAGTTAAACACGTATGCATTTTCATGCAATATCAATAAAAAATATTATAAGGCATCCAAATATTCCTGTGCTAGTTTAAATATATTTCTCTTTTTTCGATACCCACTAAACTTTGACGCCACAAAGGATAGGTAAGTAATTTAGTATAGGCATACGGACGATATGGTAATAAATCCAAATATTCCTGTGCTAGTTTAAATATATTTCTCTTTTTTCGATACCCACTCACTTTGACGCCACAAAGGATAGGTAAGTGATTTAGTATAGGCATACGGACGATACGGTAGTAAATCAGCTCCCTATTGTTTGATAATGCCTATTAGAATGCCTCGTTATTCTGTTGTCATAATTCGAGTGTTCGACATAAGGACGTGACACTGCTTTGATTTGATTTTGATCTACGTGGCGGATGTAGTCGATAAAACAGAAGACGCTTTCCCTTCCATAACACCTGGTCTTATTCTCTATTTTTCAAGGGTCTACATATCAATCTTTCCTATGGTCATAGTTTGCCCATGTTTAATCGATTTTATATCGAATTATGGTTTTGTTAGCACTTCGGTATTTCCATATTGTTATTGACGTCTTAACATGTTTTGACGTGTTTCACTTTTTACTTATATGAATGATATTTTCTGTGGTACAGGTATGTATACAGCATACAAATTCATTATGGATGGACAACTATTAAGTGGGTTTTTTTTTAATCAATTATTTGAGTATTATCACATGCGGTCTCTCTTATATTGTATCATATAAACACCAACATGTCAACACAAATAAGGATTATAGCTTAACTTTCATCGATATTTTTTGTTCCAAAAAATATAAGCAGCTGTCAATGTTTTGCTGTGAACATATTTTGTATCCTTTCGAATCCCATAAATAAGGGAAGATTACATCATCTATTTATTAAAAATGTTCTTAAGTCCATTACTTTGAAATGACTCACGTATGCATGTTTTAGCCAATAATGCCCCCTGTTACAAACACTCATTACATAATTGTGCATATACATGTATAAGGTTATACGTATTGTTTCTAATAACGAAACTAACATGCCGTCTCTTATGAATATGCACGACGTTACAACGCGTGCGTTATTGGATTCATTAAATGTAAATCCCAAATAAACAGTTATTGTAGAGCAAAGACAACAACATAGTAAATATAACTGTTGGTTGCAAGTAGCCTGCAAATGTATTAAAGTGAGCTAGCTATACGAACCCGTGTTAATGTAAATCTTGAAAAATATTTCACGCTTCAGAAACAATTGAAAGAGTTACACGGATAAGATGTATAGCTGTAAAATTTAAAGAAGAAAACGGCGACGCTCATCAATCAACGCATAATGACGATGAAGCAGTTTACCAAAATTGAAAGAATAATGAACAAACGGTACTGGTACTGTTAACATTTCCCCCTGAACTGTCGTTTTGTCAGTGGACAGAATTAACAGAATTAATATAATAGGAATACTGAGGAGGAGGTCGCAATCTTGTGATCCGACTTCTTATTTCAGAATGAAATTTGACGTAAAAAACATTTTCGGTTTTGTAATTATGAAAAGATTATTATATCATTACAAAGGAATTTATCTTTATTTCACTCTATTGTAGATATGTTTTATCATCAATAATTTGCTTGTCAATCATGTGCAAATAGGTTCCGATTGGCTTATGTCTATCCAGCTACCGATTGAATTTGTGGAAGACTACATCAGACAATGGTCAGAACGAAAGAATTCTGAATTAGCATTACTTTCAGAATGGATAAAATATTTCAGGTCCTTAAATCAAAAAGAATATTTCATTTTCAAGAATAAGGCTTGCTCGACAATCAAATGAACCATACTAAACTATTTTTTATAGTTTTCCGAAAGACGAAATACGAGCTAATCACACTTCCGTATTACAACCTCCCGTAATACAAAAATGATAAGGACACGAACCTGCCTCGTTTATTTTGGATTCCAAAACCATGTCATTATGGAAAATAATTTGTTTTTATCGTGTTGATTGTATATACTTTCTTCTTAATGAAGAAATCAGCCGTTTTCCTCGATCTTTCAATAAAACGTGACGAACAGGGATAGTTCACTCCTAAACCGTATGATAAGCGTGAAGATGTTGACTTACTTGTCGTTAAATATCCCTGCCTCGAAAGTAAATTGCTCCCAGAAGCTACGGTGTTTACATGTCGTAGTTTATTCTGTATTCAGAAGCTTGCTCCGAAAATCATTACTTCTATGATATAGACACACTTGCAACACAGGATTTCCGGGGATACAGGTTAATGAAGACTCGGCATGGTCCCAATCATTATCTTATGGAAAATCTCCTATTCTTTGTGTGGTATGCGGATTGATGCTTTTGATCATGCCTATTGGTGTGCCGTGTTATTTCGCTGACAATACCCCGGCTGTCACTTTGGGGATATGGCAGTTTTTGTTTATTTAACCTGGATATCCATGGCAGATGTTTGAGATGAAGCAAAAGCCTTCTTGAACCCATTGTTGTATTCTTTCTGCACGCTTTAACGATTTTCGTGTCCATTTTTGTGTGTATATATTTTGGCTTAGTTGTATTGCATTTCAGCTCGATTTAGGGATCTGTTTTTCAAAAAAATAAACAATTAGCTACAAAGGTGAGAGACCGATGACACTCTTACATGTACTTACAGTAATTACAGCAAAGCGGTAAATCATTAGCTACACATAACGTATTTTCAAATATTATTCAGGTAAACTGCATTGCAGTGTTGTTTTGGAAAGATTGACAATCTCTTAATTTTCCATATGTGCTTTAATCAATTCGTGAATGCAAGGCATTGAGTAGGATCCGTACCTTTGAAAAGTACAATATCTTTAAGAGGAGCAAAAACGTCCGGCATACTATTATTCCAATAAAAAAATTGTATTTTTTGTATATGAGTACGAAAACGTTGAAGAACTTTCCTCTAATTAACTTTCAGTTAAACAGACGATGTAATTCCTTCAAAACACATAAAACTATATGGATTACGTCAACCGTGCAAGTTCGGTGAATAGCCGTTTTGTATTCCACTACATATTGTTAGAATTGACTAATTTATTTTCTTATAAAGCGTGTTGTAATTGTGATGAGTTCAATGTTCTAATCGTAAACTTTCTCTTTCTAGAAAGTAATATATCTGCTTAATGATATTGCATAGCACAGTTGATTTGGTATTCGAGGGTTTGCCCTTAATACTTCGATTGTATTTTCCTTGTATGACGCGTCGGTCAATGTTTTTTAGAATGCCCTTTAATGGGTTTTGTTGTCACTACTTCGGTATTAACTTTGAGTATGTGATATTACCAGAATACCTTATCGTATTCTTGTGCCTTTGGAAGAATTTACATGTATCTTTCATTTGTTTATATGCTGTCTTTTTTTCGGTTTTAAGTTCAAATTACGGTGTCGTTAAAATTCCTTTTTTCTGATATTTAAGAACATAACCAGTGAAGTAAAAGTTCAATATTCCGGGAAAAGATATACCTTCGATGTGCGTCTATTTAATGTATATACCATTACATATATGCACCTCTTAATGGTTATCATGATTATTTTTGTGTGACCGAAAGTAGGGTTACTCTTGCAGCATCTGTCACATTGGAACGTCCTTACCTTATTATTTTTTAAGCAATGCGATTCATTCGAAAAATCTCTAAAAGGACTACTGAATACCTTCAACGTAAGTTCATTTTTTAAATGCACATGTGATGTAGCGGATATTGAAAAATCATTCCTTTTATCAATTATTAAAGTATTGCTAAAAACAACAAATGTAGTATGCATCATATTTACCAGTTATTGGTTCTATGAGTAGATACAGACAAATCAATGCGAACCATCTAAACACAGCTTGCATGGTTGTTTTCTAGATAAATATAAACATGATACATGTTCAGTTATACTTTGATGCAAAATATATGTATATATTAGCCTAAACATCACCATGTAAAAAGTAAGAACATTTGAAACATATTCAATAACTTTGGTGAAATGCAATACTTGCCCGTATATTAGTGTTTATTCCATGTCAGCGAATCCGCTTTAAACCTATGCATCAGTCTCACCTTGGTTTAAATATGATCATACTGCTTTGTCAGCAGGGCTTAATTTTTTAATCCGCTTAACCTCTTCTAACATTTCTGGAACGTGTTCAGTCAAATGAACAGAAATGTGCAGTAACAGCCAACACGTTTTGTTTATGTTATCGAATGCATAAGGTAAACACCGATGTGCGCTTTAAATATGACAAAAGAGATTGACAGTTAGTGTTTGCTTATAGATGTACAAAAGATAATCGCATTTTTTAAAATAAGATAATGGAAATATGTTTATATAAAAATGAGTAGCATATTACAATTGTACTTTTCATGCCATGCAATAATTCAGTAATATTCGAATTTATTTAAGGGGGG
>JAUMHH010188828.1:0-14294 GCA_032359455.1 Chlamys rubida
GCCTCCCTGGGTATACAAAGTACATTGCCTGTCAGACCTAGCCAGTTAAGTTAGTGCTTACCTGGTAATGAGTAAGGACCTACCTGGGTATACAAAGTACATTGCCTGTCAGACCTAGCCAGTTAAGTTAGTGCTTACCTGGTAATGAGTAAGGGCCTCCCTGGGTATACAAAGTACATTGCCTGTCAGACCTAACCAGTTAAGTCAGTGCTTACCTAGTAATGAGTAAGGGCCTCCCTGGGTATACAAAGTACATTGCCTGTCAGACCTAGCCAGTTAAGTTAGTGCTTACCTGGTAATGAGTAAGGGCCTACCTGGGTATACAAAGTATATAGCCTGTCAGACCTAGCCAGTTAAGATAACATCAATGCCTAAAACAATACAATGTAATTTCATGTACACTTTCATTTTACACAAATTGTCCATCATGATGCATACTAGGTAACGCTGTGTAAAACATGACACTGTAAAAGTATCATTGAGACTGACATGGAAACATTACATGATCAAGCTGGTATACACACACTAGATCCCGTGTCTAGAGTGATACATTCTCATTGAGATCACCATCAAGGAGGTACATGTGTGCATCAAATGGAATAGTCATGTAGACCACAGCAATAAGTGTTCGAACACAGTAGACACTCCAGGCTTAATTACTTTAAGAGTTCCCATACGGTTTTCAAACATATTTGTATGAGTTGGACTGTTGACTAGTATCAAAAATGTAATATAACAACCAGTACAGATTAATAACAACTTGGACATGTTTCACAATGGTTATGGTTTGAAATGGATGATACACAAGCTAAAACAAGTATGCTTCATACGGTTTATACATATATATGGTGTATACACATAATATCAATTATACATCTATGGTATATTATCTACCTAATATTAAATATATATGTATCCATGCAAGCTTCTGAGGGCTTCATTATCATAAACCTGTAGCCTCATTTTGTTTACAATTTGCAATTGTTTTGTAGGTTTGTGATTTGTTGGTGGTTGTTAAATTAATCTTTTAAACTTAACGTTATCAAGTTCCTTGTTGCCTATGTTGGTTAAACAGGTTTTTCACGAGGTGTTTTAAAAAAGTTCAACTTACATTTTTGGAATGGATTTTTTTTTTTATTATCACCTACATAGTGTATATATATATATAGTTAGTGAAGTAAAGTAATTTAAGTTGAAGTTGGGCATTTTGTTATGGTTCAGCCTTTTGTAGTCCCACCCCAATCAAGTAAAAGTAGTATTCAACTCAATTTCACACAATAGTTTTTCCATCGCTGGTGTTAACCAGATTAAGGAAGTCACCTCAGATATTTTCTTCTGCAAAACATAAAGGAATATTCTTGGTTTTAATTAAAGACACTTTCTACTTGAGAGTGTTGTAAAGTCTAACCCTATAAGCGCTGCTAATGTACGACAAATTGAACAACAAAATATTACTTATATATTTAAACGTTCCATCTGAATTTCTTAAAACAGCAAAGAAAAGAATGATCAGCATGCTTTTTTTTATTAGTATAAGAATGGGGGAAAGGAATTCCAGATGATTCTTACATTCTTTTAAGATATGTGCAAGATGAATCGATGTTTAAACAATATCAAATTAACTTATCTTAGCATATCTTAGTTTTCAAAAACAACTGTTGATATCGGATTGAGAGTATATCTGGAACCAGAGCTGAATTTGATTAAACGTTACTTGATTATGGCTAAAACAGTAACATATTGATGTATTATGAAGTCAAATTCTATTGTCATTTGACATGTTTTCATGTCGATAAAACTGGTGTTTAAATGTTACATTTTGTAAGCACATAGAAATTGCAAGAAAAGGTCTTAATGCAATAATGCTGTTATAACGATTGGTCGGACTGATAAGTGAATCTACATTAAATATTAATCTACATTAAATGTTAATATAAAATATATATCAACGACCTCAGTAAGCACGCTATCACTTCACTCAAATAAAATTCACACTGACAGTACATAAATAACATGAATAATGACGTATGTGTAGGGGATGGTGGTTTGTGCTGAAGGAATCCACTCTTTAATGATAGCTGACCTTTGTCTTCATGTTATGGCCTCTTTTCAATGCGACTTTTAATTATATTACGTGACTACACGAGTAAGTGATAGACGAGAGGATGGAATATTAAATAAGACATTGATAGGCAGTTACCTGATCATACTTGGAACAAGAATTATGATTAACGTTATGCTTTAAGGTGGTTGTTTAAAGGATACGGCCATACGTAGCTCTTATGAATCATATAGTTTTAGTTACAAGATTAATAGCATGCTTAACTTACACCTGTCCAATAGTTTGGTACATAATATAACATAGACCTAGCATATTAGGAGACTCACTATCCGGTTTACTGAGAATTACTGTACAAAGTTAATTTTGTATAGTACAGGTATTGAACGTTTAATAAGTTCGGTTCCCCAGTCATTGTTGTTAAATGTCATTTTATAGATGTAAAGATCAGGAATTGCATAATGAGTACATTATATAAAACCAGTTATGTTTTGTATGTTGCATATTAAAACGAACAAATAAAGTTTGAAGAAAATTAAAAAAAAAATCGAATTGTTTATAAACATTACATTTTGAACATGATTAACTATATTATTGCTGGACAGGGACTTTATCACAAGTCTATCAGTATGACCTTTTGCTTGACAAGAAAGAAGTAAATACTACGACGACAGATAGGTTACACACGTATACAAAGGTTACACACGTATACTGCCGAGATCAAAACTGTCAGAACTATCGGAGGATATATACAAAACACGTTAATGAATTACCTGGATCGCTATGGTTCGCAGTTTAAAACTCAGCTTATATCTTTCCCATTCTTCTTACATGTATAAGTCATAAAACTGTGATGGCATATTGTTCTATCAGCCTCAAATGCTTTGAAAGTGTTTACCTAATTTTCCGTGAAATCATTTGTTACCCATACAACTTCATCCCATATCAAACATTAAACGATAAATGACCAAGTGGATCAGTTCCATCTGATAAAACCATTAAACAAATACCGTAAAGAGTATATAGAGTTTACGTATTTAATTTACAACTCCAATAAATGTATAAGTTCAGCAATCCAAAAACACATTTATTCCAATTATATGAGCATCCAGGGGTTTAGACGGTGACCAAACTATGTAAATACCCACTCTGGTCATTGTTTTATGTGTACAGATGTTAAATAATGACCTAAAGCGTATGCCAAGATAGGAAGATGTATGGATACTGTTGATATCATCGCGACACTAATGAAGTTCTAAAGGGTTTTAAATTGTAAATAAAATGGGGAAGTTCTAAATTAAAACGCCTCATTGAATATACGGTTTACGGTGTATAATGTCTTATAGACACTCTGCTATCTAAAATGGTTGAGGTTAATATCACTGAAACGCTTATCAAATATTGCATGGGAGCCTATACAACATAGCGTTAGTTTAACACCTTTTATATATTTCCTATTAACTTCCAATCATGTAGAAAGTAGGATATATTTTATATTTCATTACATCATATTATACTTGCATTTCAAATCGTTTTGAGTTAGCTAGTTATAAGTGACATTGGTAGAGTTGATAGTTAAACCTTACGATTTCTTTGCTAGAAAATATTTCAATGTTTGTTGTTTCCAATTTTGACTTTTTTCTGTATCCTTTTCAAAGATTAACATTACTTGAAACATTTGCATGAACAATTTTAAATGTTGATAGTCATAGACTTTTGCCATATTTCTTTGTGATGCTTTTGAAATTAAGATATCGTATTTTGTGTTCTGCCATATTATACTGAATAAGGTATATTTAATAAGTGCTATACTTGCAGGGTGATCAGAAGGTTAGATGAACATAACAATTTCTTCCCAGCATTCAGAGAAATCATGAACAAACTGATGGACATTTTAGGTAAGTTGATGGCGCCTGAAAACACATTGTATCGCTAAACGATACCTTTTAATTAAAGAATATTCACGATTGAAAACCAATCATATTGGTTACATATTTGAAGTGTGCCGTTGATGTAAAATATAAATGTTCAGAAAACAATGAATATGTAAAGGTTTAAAAGTGTCATATTTTTCGTAATTCACTAGCGTAAACAACTACGAATTTCATATGTGTGTGTGAAATTATAGCATTTTTCGTTGATGATATATTCAGACCTACAGAGAATCGACCAGGTCATTCCCGCAGTGCGAGCCCTCAAGCTGTTAGCAAGCTGATCGGGAGGAGCTTTCACTGATTGTATCCGTCCAACAGAACAAGTTAAACACTCGAGTGTAAAAGACCCCAAGTTTTCTTCAGGACATATTTGTGAAAGACTACTAATGCACAAACTCTAACTCCCAATGGAGTTTAAGGCAGCTTACATGTTTTTATTGTGTGATTTACTGATAAAAACACAGCGGCATTTGTTTTGTTGATGGTAATACCATGACATTGTATTAAATGGTGATGTGATATTTTTTAAAGTTTTAAAGGCCTAACTGTGTTGTTGAAGCAGTAGTGAAATTAAAAAGATGTTCTGAAATGCTTCCAAGCCAAAATATTGACACAGAGCTGAGCCCTGTTGTAATATTTCACACACAACGTGTTTGTTTTTTAAAGACTGGTTGTTTTATCATAACGGGCGTTGCTTTTTGACTAGTTCATACTGAAGCTGTATTTTGAATTTTTTTAACATTTCAATGAATGTTTGTCGTATTAAGCATATTACTAAATGTAAAAGGAAAGTTTATGAGACTATGAATGGAAACAAGAACGACTTTTAATATAGTTTAGCTATGTAACAGTTGTTTTGCACTGTAAACGATCCAGCCGATAGAATAGGTATCGGCTGAAATATTTTGTAACCTTTTTTGTTTTAATATTTTAGGTAGTCATCTTATTTCTTCATATGGGGAAATGATTAAACCTACATTTGTAATTATATATTGATAGAACGTTGGAATTATTCATATTCAGAATACTGCTATAATTTGTAAATGTGTGATGTAAAGATCATTAGCTATTATATTGGAAGGGCTAGGAATCTGCATATGAATGAATACCACATGGTGTAGGAAACGCCTCTCCGGAACGTCTGGTTTTATCTCCGTTTTAATGGGGGTTCGTGATAGTTTCTGTGGGAGTTTCCTGGGTTAAAGTTGTTGTCGAGTAACTATTTTGTCCTAATGTGTGCACACTATGCACTTGTGTTCTGCGTTTTAACCAGCATATATTAATCTGAACGTGGATAGGTCACAAGAGGAAATATTAAATTTGTAATAAAGGTAACTTGCATCCAATACAGTTGTAAGTTTCTTGTCTTTTAAAAGTGAGTTGGCGTAAGGTCGCCCTCTTGATGAAGAGAGTTGGAGGATATTGGTATTACAATTAACGTAAATACTGGTAATGGTTACTAAATAAGGTTAAGGAGAAATATCATATTCTTTTATTGATAACAATCACTCTTAATGAAAATTATAATTTGAATATTTGTAAGTACTCTTTTTTCAAAACGAGTTCAACACATCTTTCGTAATACCATAATGTTGTGTGACTTGATCCAATTTTTAAGGCAACATGATTGTGCAAATGTTTGTATATTCTGAAAGACTGTTAAATACACGTCAATTAAAAGCAGAGATTTAGATTGATATTTACTGCTAATCATTTTGGAGATTGAAGAAGACATTGTAATTATACTGATAATTTCTAGAAAACATTTAAAGTTTATATTCGTTTCATGTTATATTTCTTTTCGCTAGGCATACCTTTTTGTGTAGATAATTTCATATTTATATTGTGCTACGTCTATATCAAATAAATTACAAAACAAGTGATTACAAGATTTGTTCATGTTATTATTATATGTTTCTGTATTCACGAGTCTTGTACACTGTCGAGTAACAGGTGGGAACTGTCACAATGTTCATGCTGCAACATTGGCAAATGACAATAAAAATCAAAACAAATGTCAAACATGACACCTATTGTCATCGCAAGCAATATACAAATTGTACTTCTATGAAAATATGCCAAGATAGAATGATAAGCGTCGTCAAGTATTTTTTTTAGGTCGAGGGAGATATTTTTAATAGCATATCATCAAACTCTGATTATACACAATTGTTTAAATTTTATTACTTTTTTAATATATTTATTAGATATTAATATTTATTAACTCTAGGATCTTTTAGTGTTGGACAAACTTTAATAAACCGTGATGTTTATGGCTCAAGATTAACGTCGTTTTATCGGTCAAGGCAAACCGAATCAAAGCTACATTTTATGGAACTACGTATAAAGTATCGAATGTCATCGAACTAAATAAAAAGTTCATGAGTATATGTCTAAAGTTTTACCTGTCAAAAATGAACAAAAATCTTACTGCTCATGACTATAATAAGTTATCGCATATTAAACGAACCAAATTAATGCTATAGTTTCTAATTAAAGGCATATATATCGCACGTCATACGAACTGAACAAAAACACTCCCTTTGTTAAGGTAGCATTGCTAATCCGACGAACCAAATTAAAACTGGTTTGTCGTGATTGGCCCGATGCATTACCTGTTAAACGGAATGAATTATCAAACCAGTTCACATCTCTGGATCAAACGTATCACATATCTGACGAACCGGTTTGAAAATGCGGTTCGTAGTTTCAGGCCATGGATTTCCTGTTAAACGGAATGAACGAAAACAGTTAATGACTAGATCAAAGTTCGGTGTTTCACAAGTCTGACGAACCGGTTTTATACTACGGTTCAATGCAATATTTGTACGTAGATGAGGTCACTTGGTGTATTTACAAAACATGTTGATATATTTACAGCAATACGTAACAACTATTCATTTTTTGGTGTGATGATCGGAGAAGCAAATTTAAAGCACACAACTTACTCATTAAATGTAATCTTAGTTATCTTACTATCGTCTACATATAAGAAAGAACACTAAAGGTCACTAATTTCAGAACATTTCACCGTCAGTAAATATTTAAAGAACTATTGACAATTCGAAATTTGTCGGGAATAATGGATTAAGCCAATCCAACAAACTGTAAATTTATAACATTTTCAAAGACAAATTGAGGGAAATCTTTACTCTGCAGGGCTGCCTGTTAACTCGGTTAATTTTAGAAGTCCTAAAATTTTCTCTGAATTAAGGGATGTCAAAACATATCTCAAAGGTCATTTGAAAGCCCTGACTTGATATAATTTGTATATCATAATTATGTTATCGAGCAGCGTATCTTCTGTTACAAGACGACTTCTGTATGGGATACATAACAAATTTTTTTTTTTACTTTAATGCATTATAAAAAACTCCAAAACGCTGGGCTAGGCAAACGTAAATGGAAATTCAAATCTCTGAGTGATTTTTTTGATACAGCTTTTAAAATGCCCGTGTAGTTATAAAAAGTCTGGCATTCATTGTCAACTTTAAGAACGTCACTGTAAGACATGCGCAATCTCCATGAACTAGCTGTTAGTGAGGAGTTAGCTCGGGTAGTTCCATAGTACTTTCCATTAGAGCCAGCAGCCGTATGATTGTGTAGCCACATATCAAAACTGTCTGAAGCAGTCAGTCCCAGAAAGTTGAACAAACTTGCTGATGCCGATTTAGGATGTTCGGCGATCTGTTCATACAGATACGTCCTCAGTCGTCCAGGGTACTTCTGTTTGAGCTTCATGGCTATTTCTATGTCACGTTCGAACCGTCCACACACAGATCGTGCAACGGTTGTTACATCTACACCCGTCCGGGGCCCCAGAAACCCTCCACGTTTCCTGGATTCTATCATGCCTCGTGGATCACGAAGAAGGTGAATGACCTTCAGTCTTGGTATTATTTTCATTAGAATTTCTACAATATCCATTGATAGCCGAATAGTTTTCAAATATCTTGTCGATTCAAAGCACTGATGTAAACAAAACTGGTTGTCTGCATTGAGCTGTGTTGTAACGTGTGTACAATCTTTGTACCGTTTCACAGACACACTAGTTTCACTCCACAAAAACGGTCCAACCATATGTTCCAGATCGCATCCGTAATAACGAACGATGTCTTCTATATATAGTTGGGGTAATTCCGATATTAGCGTAGGCTGCCTAAAGGAAAATGTGATATAATCATTACCACAGTATTTTTTCAAACTTTACACAAACTCTTGCTCGACTATTGCTTAATATTATTACAACACTATTTTGCACGGGGGTAATCCCGATACTCACTATTTCGCTTACGTCAGAGTAATACTCGCTGTTTGGATTACGTCGGAGCAAAAAGCTAGTTTTGCGCCAAATACGGCTTACGGCAGAGTCAAATGCTCCCAGTATGCACTTTCTTGTATAAATACTGAAAACTTACCATTGTAACTCAGTCTATATGCTATAAGTATGTCTTAAGCTGCTATATCAATACTTCAATTTTTAGATTAAATTGGTTTTGACTGAATAATCATATATATATACGGTCATCAGTTTACATACAGCTTTGTGGAGATTTGAATGCAATAACTATTTAATTAAATTACTTTTACACAACACATGTCTTAGCCAATGACCCATCAACAAAACAACAATGAATAATCTGAACTATACACAAGTTTTAATGATATTTTATCAAAATTTGCAGTTGGTATGTATGCTGATACAGATTACGACCCTGTATGATACGGATTACGGTCAAACAATCATATTTTAACCATTTACTTTAATGTATTTATGGATATTTTGAAGATTCCATCTTTTACATTTCTTTTTTGTGACCTAACTGATAGAAATAAGAGGTATTTTTTATTAATTATGTCAATATTTGTTCTTTGCATAGACATGTTATTTAAAATTAGAATTTATCAGCACATCAGAAAATTGTTTGCTGTAACTTTCAATGCTGTGCAGAAATACTTGGAAGCATGCAAGAGTTATTCCCCCTGATGCACAGCAATCCAGTCAATATACATTGTATTACCATGTAATCATTAGTTATTTAAAGTGTTGACTAAATAAAGTTACTGCAATCTATTGTCCCAATAAAAAGAAAAGAAAATAATATAGTTATCGACTAAAAACTTTTTCTGTGAAATGCTTGAAATAATAATTTTAATATTTTCCTTTGATCTTTAAATATGAGTTCTACATGGTTTTTCTGCTTTTAAAGCATTGACTGAGTGAAAAATCATTTCTAAAGTTGGAAAGTATACATAATAATTATGGGTATGTATGGCAAATGAACAGTATAATATATGATGAAGTAATCCCATCCAGACAGGTTATAAGCTAACCAGCATTCCGTCATTTCTGTGTTTTGTCTACTTCAAATCAAGGGCTCTAAGGTTTTACCTTGCCTCTAAGCATTAAGTTAATATACATCTGTAACTTATACACTTTATATTAATTGCATGAGCTGTATAAATCGCATTACAACCTTAACTCATTTACCCCTGAAATTTCATAATGAAATATTCCAACCTTTGAATTGGAAGAGTTCAAATGTGTCTGCAGGGGTGAATGAGTTGACGGTGATCATAGTTTCATTTATTGTGCAGCTTACCTATCATTGGCCCGGCCACACAACTAAGTTAAAAACTATATATTTATCATTATATAGCACTTTGACCATTTCAACAACAACAACAAAACGAACAACAGGGAAACTGATTAATAACTTCTTATTTTCACACTTCACGCCGATTTCACACACATTAAATACCTTCTTCATGGCCCTCTAGCTTAAAGATCTGTTTCTGTTTAATGATGTCCCACAAAAACATGGTTTTATCCCAGGATCCGGTGAGAACGCGGTTACCATGGCAACACATACACTGGAAATACAGGTGTTACACAAATAAAACCACAACATGAAACAGGTGTAAACTATACAACAAAGAAAAATAAATGGTATATATTTACAGTGACATTATATATGTTACATGCCCATATTGATCAAAGTGAACATATGGTCTAACATCTGTGTAATAAGCACAGTACAGTTGTACTTATATGAAAATATCAGTCAGTGTGTTCTTGGAGTAAAAGAATAAACTATACAAGACCAAACAACATTATAAAATGCATTCAACAACCAATGTACTCTATAAAGATTTTAATTTGGAAGCAAGTTTTAGGAATTCTATTTTTGTCCAATGTAAATTTTGGGTAAATAAGAATTCCACGGGGGTGGATGTGTCGCCTGCTCAGCGCTTTTAGTATTTTGTGTTTTGCCTTGAGTTATTGCGTAAACAGATATGCCAAAATGCAGAAAGTTGAAACTCGACAGAAAAATCCGTAATATATGTTGAACATTATCACTTCTAGCATTACCATACTAAATTTAAAAGGACTTGATTATAAAATAAAAATGTTCTTGCATTTACTACACAATGCCCATATTTGGCAATAAAAGGGGCATAGCTCCACCAAAAATGCACGTAAACTTCTGAAATGCAAACTTGTTTGAGCTATATTGGTATGCAATATGTGTACCAAGTTTGAGTTCAATCAACCAAAAGGAACTCAAGTTATCGCACGGAAACCTTGTTTCGGAAGACGCAACCAATGACGCCAACGCCGCCGACAAAGTAATACACTCGAAAATTTGCATCCAGTACAAAACATGCACAAAATCATAAGTTATCAGTGAAATGGATCTGATATTTTAAATATTTTAAAGTAGCTTTACATAATATTTGTCATCATTACAACCTAATTTACCTGTAATTAGCTGGCAGGACATTCAGCATGAATGCACAGTGAACTTACACCTGCTGAAATAGCTAATCTGCTATATCTGCATCATCCTCGATATCCAAGAGTTATTTGTGCTCACTTTCGCTCTCTGCCTGGAATATGTCATAGCAAAATCGAGGGCTCAGTGTGCGCCACCTTGTGGGCGAGACGAGAAGACTAGTTTGATCCTTTGATGTACATCAAAAGAATCTTGCGATCGTGTAACAGTAAAATATACTGGCTTTGAATTTGGGCATCGCTTCTCTGTATAATCTTCAAAGGACAAGTATCAGTCTAGCGATTGGTCAGGTTCTTTTACCCGACACCAATCAAATATCTAGCCACGTGCCTTCAATTTTGCTTTGACATATTCCAGGGGTGTAGAGAGCGGAGGTGAGCGTAAACCCTGGCTATCAAGGATGTATCTGCATGACACAAGTGTCAAATATTTTGATTTTTGCTAAGCTGTGTCAAATATCATCAGATGAAATATTTCAATTTGGGGCAACATGTACAATATGCATAGTTTACATTTTGCCAAAAACTTTGCTCAGGGATAATGATATTGTCTATATGAAAGGATTTGGTCTTGTGTTCCCTTTATCTTGAATGTGCTATTAAAAAACTGTATTCAGATAATGATATTCACATGTAAAACCTAATTAACAAGGGGTGGGCTTATTACCGAACACGAACTTATAGTCACAGGTAACATACAATGCATGCTAAATGTACGGTCAATCAAAGAGGTACCTCAATTTCATCTGTGTGGTCGCGGAAGACACACTTCAGCTGTCTGTCAGGTAGAGACCATACTCGTACAGTTCTGAAAGAAATCCCAATTCCAGAATAATTAATATTCGTCAAATAGTTGGATATTTAAAAACATATTTGAGAAATTATCATTTTAAAAACATGAAATTATTAGCAAAAATAAAAATGTAGGTACACTTTGTATTTTAATCCAAGTCACTAGTCTTCAGATGAAAATGAGTTAAAAAGGTACTTAAAAAGGTACAGTACAAAATATTCACATTGGTTTGTCTCAGGAACATAACAAGTGAATTAGTAATTCTATATTAAACATGTGTATCAAATAAAACAATTTTTGAAAATATGAATATCAACATTAAATAAAGTGCTGTTCCTGAGTGATTTTTTTAACAGAAATTTACAAAAACCTGTCCCCTCCCTCAAAATACAACCCTATGTTAAGGTGGGTCAAATTTAAGGAATTTACAAACTTGCTTTCAGAACAGAGAAAAAAAGCAAGAAAAATTGTTTTTGTATTGGGATTAATAATAATGTTTCAAGGTACTCACTTATCTGTGGCAGCACTGATCAGGTGACTATTACCCACAATGCCCAAGTGCTCTACACTTCCTGCGTGGCCCATCAGCGTGAAGATAATCTGACCACTGACTATATCTATCACACGTATAGCACTGTCTGCACAGCCGGTGATGGCTGTGTTTCCCTGATCAAAACAAAGTCATGTCAATATCAAAATACGGAAGTATTAGAATGATATCTCGGGTTTGCATTTCAGCATCAACACTTAAAAACCTAAATATTCGTAAGTAGAGAAACATGGATATTTATAATTATCTAAGAGATATATCAAAGGACAAGAACAATTCTGGTCGGCCCCTGTATCTATTTTTTTCCCATGTTTTGATCATTGAATACATCATTGTTGAGCTCTTAAATTAGTTATCTAATTATATTAAAATAATGTCAACTCAGTATGATTTATACTTATTGTGACCCTGGCACTTATAATGACCTACAATTAAATTATACACCTGTATGACCTTCCCTCGATCAGTACGAGAAACCTGTATGACCTTCCCTCGATCAGTACGAGAAACCTGTATGACCTACCCTCAGTACGAGAAACCTGTATGACCTACCCTCAGTATGAGAAACCTGTATAACCTACCCTCAGTACGAGAAACCTGTATGATCTACCCTCAGTACGAGAAACCTGTATGACCTACCCGCAGTACGAGAAACCTGTATGACCTACCCTTAGTATATTGAAACTTGTATGACCTAGGCTACCCGCAGTAAGAGAAACCTGTAGGACCTACCCTCATTACGAGAAACCTGTATGACCTAGCTACCAGCAGTACGAGAAACCTGTATGACCTACCAGCAGTACGAGAAACCTGTATGACTTACCCTCAGTACAGGAAACCTGTATGACCTACCCTCAGTACGAAAAACTTGTATGACCTACCCGCAGTACAAGAAACCTGTATGACCTACCCGCAGTACAAGTGCAGTGATGCTATCTGAATGCATGTTGAGAGTTTTCACTTCTGTACAGGTAGCTACGTCCCAGATGATGAGTGATTTATCGTCACTTCCACTTACTATACTGGTACCTGTAAATTTAAAAAGTATTATTTAACTACCGTAAAAACTTGTATAATTTGCATAGTTATTTTGTATTGAAACTAAGTTTGATGTTGGGGGTGTGCAAATTACATTTTGACTTTTTTTTTTGTAAATAGATAAATCATTAGACATATATGCAAATAAACAAAATGTTTTTCTCACCATTACAGGCTAGGGCGGACACTTTTTGTTTATGACCTCGGAGAATCGACCCCACTGTGTAACGTCCTTTAGCCCAGTTGATTGACAAGTGATGAACTCGCAAAAATATGCCCTTCCACCTACACAGGGGAGATAACCTGGTGTCTTCTGGAACTGACAGAGAAAAGCAAATTATACATCATCAGTGGTTGAATAATGTAAGTATCCGGTAAATACAATAAAAAGGAAGTTCCAATCAACACATGCTCAAAGCACTGCCAGTTATTTGGTAAGATAATTTATTGACCAAATAGTTTTACCTTTTAAGATTAGGCTTAATTCATAAACACAACAGAAGTTCATGAAATGTTTAATGTAAGAGTTTTAGGTTACTTGCATGAACCTCAGTTTTTCCAAATTATCTCAATGATTTCTCTGTTATTTTTCCATATATTTTCCAGAAAAAAATGACATAATTTTCTGTATTTTTCTATATTTATTTTTCCATATTTCTCAAATGGAATAAATACGGAAATAAAGTTCTTCATGAAATATATATAAATATAAACTTTGTTTATTTTACAACAATTATGAAACAAGTTATTTCAACTTGTATTAATCACCCTTGCTGGCCCGGATGTTAGCGTGTCTTAGTGTGGGAGGAAACCGGAGTACCCAGAGAAAACCCATGTGGTCGGGCAGGTGACCCTAAACCTTTTCACGTCCGATCAAGGAATCGAACCCCGGCCGCCTTGGTGAAAGGCAAATGCGCTATCCATTGCACCACCCGACCACCCACTTCATGAAATATGGAGACTTGAAGTGCCGGAATATATACCACCTTGATTTTGAATACAAATATCTTGAATCTTAAATAAAATTCCCTGGTTTTCCACTGTAATCTACTCTATAGATTGGAAAAAGCAAAGACTAATTACACAAGAACAGAAAGCCACAAGACCAGCATGACTAAAACAAA
>JAUMHH010188839.1:0-14294 GCA_032359455.1 Chlamys rubida
TCATTCACCCCTGAAGACACATTTGAACTCTTCCAATTCAAAGGTTGGAATAGTTCATTATGAAATTTCAGGGATGATTGAGTTAAAATGGACATCACATAATGTCAACAGCATGAAGCAATGGAAGTACATGGTTTACTGATTATAAAAGGACGTCTGGGTAAACTTTTGACCAGTCTTTTTGTAAAGCACAAGCTGATTTTGATCCAGTTTTAAACGATTCATTGCAGGTTTAATCATGTTTGTTTAAACCATTACTTCCCCACCTTTCCAGGTAAACCATTGTCACAGATTTTGATTTTGTGTGGATTTTATAAAAGGATATCTCCCATAAATCCAGGAGAGCCATTTAAAACACAAACGAACATGGTTCCATCTATTCTGCATCCAACAGTCTGTCAAATAATCTTACACAGTTGAAAGGATGTTTTCCACAGGCCATATTTCAAAATGAAAATTTTCTTTTATATATGAAAATGATGACGTGTATGTAAAATGTAGAGCATTGAATTCTGCGAACCTGCTGCAGTAAATATCATTAATGGTCGTCTGTGTGTTAGTTGTGATCTGATGCCTGCCTCCAGTAGTACAGCCTGAACGAGAACAATACCAGGTACAGATCAACAAAGTCTTGAATTTCACATTAACTTTGATGCCTCGCTCGGATCTCGTCCAAATGTTTGGATGTCAAGCACTCGGGAGAGCCTGAAATGAATGTATTTGGAATTGCATCAGTAAGCGAGCTCTCCTTTTTGAAGGTTAATTAAGTATGATATGGGATAGTGATGGGTCGTAACCTTATCTCTGTTTCAAAATAAATTGTTCTGTACACGTCATACAGTATTTAATGTTGATTCAATTGTTCCTGAGGTAGGCTTGGAGTATTGGCACACAACCAGCGTGTTACGGAATGGCTTTACGCAGCTAACTTACATTGTGTCCCCACGGACCAGCAGTGTTTGTACCCACATCATAAGGTCATAGGTAATAAGGTCATAGGTAGGAGGGTCAGAGGTCATTAGGTCTATCGAAAGTCAAGCTGTTTGCACTTTCTCACATTTAGAAAAATAAGATATTTATTTCATTGCTGTAATGATATGTGTCTATTTACCAAGTGGTATGTCTGGCGTATGATAAATTGAACATACATATGCCAGTTTTAATGGATGGGGGGTGTTATACTTCTTTTGGAATATTTGAAACTGCTGATTATGTGACATCGTTGAATTTCAGGTCACGAAAACAATTTGTATCATATGAAATGAATAAGTCTGTTTTATAAAGATGGTGAATTATTTTAAATGACCGTCTTTCTGTCTGTCTGTCTGTCTGTCTGTCTGTCTGTCTCTCTGTCTCTCCGTCCAAAAAATGATTCTTGTTATGAGTATTTCTCAGAAAGTACACTACAGATTTTTCTCAAATTTGATATAGAGATTCCCCCTGTGTCCTAATTCTGTAATATTCTGATATCAATTTGTTGCATAGTTAACAATAAGCGTTGCATAACTGGACTATAAAGCTATATGGTTGGAATTTACAGCAAGAGCTTCATGGCATGAAGGTCGAGGTTGCATAACTTAATTTCTATTTAAACTGAAGTCTCTGGTGGGAGATTCAAGGTTTAATCCTTGTGCCTCATGTTTAAAGATTTATTTTGCTGTTTCAATTCAAATCCACAGGACTATTCTAGGATCACAAGAGACTGTGTTTTGACAGACATATTACTTGCTTTTTGACTCTGTGCCCATTCACATCTCCGTGAATGGCAGAATTGGAATTTTGTAAAAAAAAAAAAGTTATCTGATGTGCGGTATATATATATATACTCATTCTTTCTTGATATCAGCGGATCTGAAATAAATAGAACTTTTAAGGGCTATAACCATGCTGTAACCGGGCTGCAAGATTTATCTAACTCCATACACTGGAGAGCTCTTGACCATATAATGTAGACATCATTCACGTCTCCATAGATGTTCCTGTAGATCCACATGCCAGGATTCTAAAGAGCTTCCTTATTTATGTGGCCCGCGTACACAGAAACTTTCAAGAAATTGCTCCGCAGAAAGTCAGAATTGTCCTATAAATCAGAGATATACACCGCGATTGGGCGAGTAGATTTGGAGACAAATCTGCATTGGTATATAGGCTCAGACAAAAAAAAGCATTAGACAAGCAGATGTAAAGGTAATTGCTTCACAGAAAGGAGCCTGATAAGGACTAATGGACGGCCAAATTCAGATCAACGAAGCATGCTGGATTTTCCTCGGTATGGTACGTAGGGACACTGCCCTATACCTACTGACCATCCAATACTGTCACATATAAATCAGCACTGCCGTAATATGGATGTGGCCCACAATGGCTGTAACCACTGTCGCACTCGGTAAATACCAGTGGCTGTGGTGACCGGTCCAACATGGCACCGTCTCGACCATATATCCTCGTTTTATCCGACGGCCGTCACAAGTCAATTGGTATAATGTACATTACGTTGTAATCTGTGCTCAGATCGGGGTAGAAATCGTCCAGCGATGCTTCGTATTCATGAGGCCATGTAAAGAATGGAGTGCCCAAACTTCCTACCAATCATGTAGATTCAATAAGACTCGTGTCAGAAGATGATTTCTGAAGAATGCGTTCTTCTGTGGACAATGGCGTCCACATCTAGGTCAAACATTATTCTATCGCTGAAAGACAGACATCATTCAAGATTATTTTTTTCTGTAAAAGTAGTATTGGGAGTGTTATAACTATGTGATACTACTATTGAATGTCATTTCGAGTGATTCCCTTACTGCATTATCTCTCAGAAACACCTTCCCATCTCAACTTTAAAACTCTAACTTTTATCCCACCCTCTCTTCCCCCATGCACAGACAGACTATGTAGGACATGTACATGGGATTTGATCGTAAATCCCAGCTATTAAGCCATCCTATCACTATATATCCATGCCAAATCCTACCTTCATATCTTCATCTTCAACACCATCAACCCTTGCCCTGCCCTCACATGTATTTCATACCCACAGCAGAGTGTGAAAGTACACCCTCAAATGACACTGTATAGAGACTCGAACGCAGTACACTGTACCCAGAACAAATCACACACCGACATTTATATACGTACGAACACCCACATAACACCCTGTCCTCATCAGCCTGTTTAGTTCATATTTTCCGCATCAATATTTCATTTAAATTTAATTTTCATGCTTATGAATCCGAGATAAAACTAAAATCACCAATATTTTAACGCAGAAAATGTGTATATGTATTTTTGCCCGATCTAATGATGTTGTTGTATAGTATTGTACCTTCCTATATATATTGTTGAGTGAGTGATATAATAGCTCACATCTGTCTGCACTGGACCCTAAAATAAAACGCCATAAATCACTCCGCTTTATTACTGTACAAATTACCTTGTAGAAAAAAGGATACATTAAGAAATGTATCTGATTTAATGTTGACAGTATTCCTATCTGTTAATGTTAAATTTCTAGGACAGGGTTTTGTAAGAAATGCATACCGATGGGTTTTTTTCAGGTGATTCGTTACATATTTGTCTTTGAAGAGTGACTTTTGACATCTGTAAGATTGAAATCTTGGATTACAGGGCCATATAGGGATGGATATGTAAATAAACGAAATTCAACGCACCTGTTCGTATCGGATTTTCTCTAAGGTGGAGGGTACTGTAAGTTGTTAAAACAGCCAGGCAAGGTTATAGTTTGTAGATGTTGCATGGCGTACGTGTTCTGTTTGCTTTCCTATTTCTTAATTACTATAAATCAAGTGAATTCAGACCAATTCACACTTCTTGAGCCTGAAAACACATGTGATGCCGAGATTTAAGATTCGTACAGAGTATATATATACCTTTATTTTCACCCTACCAAAAAGCTTTTAATAAAGTAAATTATTAATGCAAGACAGTTTTCCTGTTGGTCTTACTTATGGATTCCAATTATCGTTCAAATCTTTGACATAAATATCTGATACAATTTGGACATTTTCTTTCACTTCATTGTGATTTTTTTTCTTTTTTTTTTCTTGTATCACTAATTGTTGCTATGTACATTTACGAGACTGAAATGTCATCAGAGTCACGTTATAACGAAGCCATCTTCGGGGAAATGTTTCATTGCGGCCTTGATGTTCAATTGTTCTGTTCGGTGTAAAGCAGATGTTTCGAGTGCGGAGGTGAACGTTGTAACGTTGAGTTACTGTGACAGTATAGCTGTACACATTTATCAGGAGAAATCATTCAACATGGCTACGCAATTCCCACCATTTTTAATTGCCTCAGTTAGACCGAAGTCATTTGAATGCCGATAAATTACCCATTACACTGTCTCATTACGAGAGCTTGAAAAAAGACCATTTCTCGGGGTAATAAAGACGAAAACAGACCCAAAAATTGAAAGTTTACAAACACGTCTGAAACCCTTGGGGGTTTCTGGATTGGTGTTGGACAACCATTGGGTCCCTTTGAAGCATCTCGGAGGAGTCACGACATGTGACGTTGGTCAGGGGTCAAATAGGATCGGGAAATTCACTGATAACATCTATGCATGCAGGCACCTTAATTTAGTTTGGGCCAATGGCGGGCGAGCCGTCCGCTCCGAGTGCACCAGTAATAGCATTAATCAAACATATTAATTGGAAGTTTTTGTTGCAAACCTAAAGCCATTCTGGGCAAGTGCTTCGGCTATTTGAAAGTTTGCTAATGTCTTTTTTTCGCTATGTGTAGGGGCTAATATTAATTTTTCACAGATGCACGATTCTCATTAGCGACCAAATGATGGCGGTCCATTTTGGACACGAATACACAAGAGACATTTTAATACACTTTTTCCGATAACAATAAGGCTGAAAAAATGTCCAAATTGCATTTGTTAATATTAATTAAACGTTTTGGGCATTTGTTACGCTGCGGTAGAGTCTGGTCTTGACTTGGCGGTTCATACCAATGTCCATTTTTCTTCCGCGATTGTCCTTGAATAAGTTACCAATTTGTTAACAAAGATTTTTTCCACCATTCATTCAATCAGTTATCCAGGTTCTCGTCGTGGTAATTTCCCCCCATTTCTTAAAACAGTGTCGGTTTCCTATGCCAGAGCATATATTTCCAACAATGAAAAGCTATTTCTGAAAAAGTAAAATTGGAGTTCCTTAAAATTGACTTATGCTAAAATGTTGGTGAACAATGTATTGATATAAAAAGACATTGTTGCATAAAAATAAATATGTAGGTTTTCTTCATGACTCAAGGTTACATATACATTGTACATGTGATTTGTGTTAGAGTTATTTCCCCTTTTTTTAATCTCAACTCACAGTTAAGTCAGAATTACCTGACCATTATCAGTGAATAACACATTCTTTTGATTATTTTAATGTGTTTTAAATAAATTGACAAAGTCAAAAATATAACATTCATAAACATTATTTTACAGGTTCTTGTTTTTTAAATATTTTAGTTTTCTATCTTTGCTGTTACCGTGCCATCAACACGAAATCCTTATTATTCATCATGTGTGTAATCAATTTTTTTTGTGTATATGTTATTTTGAAAAAAAAATTGTTTTCACAGTAACATTTGATTTATGAAGTTTAATATTGTGTTTAAACTTTTGAAATATGTCAGATTAGTTGTTTGGCGGGTGTTAACTAAAGCTCTTAATTTTGTGTCAGTAAGATAAATAAAAAATCCATATAATATTTTAGATGTGGAAGAAAAGAACTTTTGCACCTAATTTACAAATTTAAAGTTTCAAATACTACGTTTTAAGTTCAATATATCATTTCATCATAAATATTTTACGGTATTTAAAATCAAATATCTGATCAGTGCCATTTCAGTTTGTTAAAATTTTAAGAAATATTTGATTTATAACAATTATTTCCTGAAACTGGCAGAAATTTAGAATTTAATGTTGATGAGGTGTTAGCAGTGACGATTGCCAAGCGATGCCCGTGTCGGCACCGATATCGAATTGTTGATATTTCCTGCGTTAAGGTGACAATGTCTTTCCTTTGTCTGTTGTGTTTATGAAGCATGCCCACTCAGGACCCCTATAATTTTCATTAAATCGAGATCTTGTCACAAATCAGTAAATCAACAATGTTAACTACTGTCGTGAGCGTTATAACAAAATTTCTATGCAAATGTTTACGGTAAATTCGGCTAATGAAATCAAATCAGTGACAGTACGGACAAAAGTGACTGGACATTTGATTTGGTCATCTGAACTGACCTTACGGGTGGCGGCCACAGACTGTTTGACCCACACCAGTCAACCAACCTGTTATTATCTCCACATAAACCTCGCCGGATCACCACGGTAACGTCGTCTGAACCGACAGATGGGGTAGCGAGCAGTCTGACCAACGTCCAGTGTCCTGAATGCAAAAATTAGATTTAATTTTGGGTTGAAGCGGATCTAAGTCTGGGACATGATTAAATTTAGAGAGCTGAAAAGCTCATTGGAGTGGTCACTTGAGCTCATAGCGCAGCTTGACCGTCAACTCGAAACTGACAAGTTATTCTTTTATAATGGTGTGTGATGTTGTTTATGTTGAGGGGTTGCCGTTTTTAGATCCATCAACCCAATAAGACGAGTCGACCTGTCTAGGACAATAGACTTAATGACGGTCCCATCATCACCACTTGATTCGCCTTTGTGCGGCCATGTAGCAAAGACATGTCCGTCTGCTTAAGTTATCAGCTTATCTGCTCTTCCGAAGCTTGTCAGAATCACAGCAGTGATGTGTTTCGACAGTATCGGTAAATAACATTTCAAGCATACAAAAATATTAAGATTATTATTGCTCGTCATAAACGCTTGGACGAAACATGATATGACATTTCTTGATTTTGGACCTGATTACGCCATACAAGATAATACAACAACTGGCGTCTGTGATCCTATTGTAAAATAAACATGACTTTCGTCTTTTGTCTGTGATCCACATATGACATTTGGTCGTCATGGTTTATACAAGATAGCCTCAAACTACTTACAGTTAGTGAAGGATGTGAATTCACAACAGAATTCTCCTATCCAGTTGTTTATAATAGCTACTGTTTTCTGTCGCCTCATGTAACGCCAAAGTTTGGCCTGGTGCTTTTTTTGTTTTATTTTTCTAGGAAATTTCTCTATAAGTCTGGCACGACATATAGGCAGAAATCACTTAAATGATGCAGAAAAAGTTCAAGGACAAACGGTAGCAATATAACAAGGTTTTAGTGTGGAGTGTAATTACCTGTAAAAAACGATCTCTGTGTAATCTGCAAACCTGTATTTATAAACCAGACCTTCAACTAAAATCTCACTGTATGCATGTGTATAGCAATTGAATCTGTATAAACCAGAATTTTAAATAGATTTCACTGTATACATGTGTATAGAAATTGAACCTGTGTAATCTGAAAACCTGTATAAACCAGAACTTTCAAATTTACCTCACTGTATACATGTGTCTAGAAATTGAACCTGTGTAATCTGGAAACCTGTATAAACAAGAAGTTTCAAATTTATCTCACTGTATCCATGTGTATAGAAATTGAACCTGTGTAATCTGGAAGCCTGTTCAACAAGAACTTTCAAATTTATCTCACTGTATACATGTGTAAAGAAATTGAACCTGTGTAATCTGGAAACCTGTATAAGCCAGAACTTTCAAATTTATCTCACTGTATACATGTGTATAGAAATTGAACCTTCACAATCAAGAAACCTGTATAAACTAGACCTTCAACTAGATCTCACTTTATACATTTGTATAGAAATTTACCCTGTGTAATCTGGAAACCTGTATAAACCAGACCTTCAGCAAGAGCCTTAGAATGGTATACTTTTCTATATAAATTGAACCTGTGTTATGCTGAAACCTTTATGAGCAACGTACTAGAACTTCAACTAGATCCCAACATTTGTAGATTAATTTATCTCTTTGGTGTCCTGTTTAGACAGGTTTCACTGTACACATATAGAAATGAGATTGAATTCAATTGAGACTTGTTTTCAGTACAAGAACAGATTCTGTAATCTATGTTTGCGGCTGAAGTATCTGAGAGGGCACATAGTGGTACCACAGTGCACCAATACGTCACACAGCAGTCACCATTATAAGCTGGTGATATAAAACAGAAGTGTCGCTGTATAGGTAGGATCTGCTCCAAAACAATAGATCCAAAACGATGTCGTGAATATAGTTCACTGTAAATAGACAGCATAGATATGCATTCATTTGAGAACTGAACAGAAAATGAGGTAAATTCATATAACTTCCTCTTCTTAAAAAATTATTCAAAAAATTGATATAATCTGGCAAAAAAAACCTTTGTAATATGGTTATATACATTAAATTTATGTGTGAAATTTATTAACATAACCTTTGTAATCTGTCGGAGAACTTCAGCGTAATCAGAATAAATCCTGCCATTTGAACAAAGTTGTTGGTCCACTGTTTGATGTAGACCGTTTTCTCTGTAAAAATAATGATAGAATGGAGAATGTGAATAATTTGGTTTACTACTAAAATGAGGTAAACTGTAAACAAAGTGTTTTAGCTCACCAGGCCAGGCTACTAGGGAGGTATAAATGTGATCCATTGCTACCCATCGTCCATTTTATTTCTTCAGTAAACAATTTTTTTTTAACTCACCTGGCCTAAATAGCTAAGTGCAGTATTAATGTGACAATTTGCTTGTCCATTGTTGTCCGTAGTAGGTAATTTTTTTCTTTTCATAATATTCTTCTCTGTATTTCTGGATGGATCACATCCAAATTTTAGAGGAATTATTTAGATGATGACAATTCAGATTTGTGAAGACGAAGGAAAGGACCTGACCCATTTTGGGTGCCTAATTGAGGGCCAAAGAATTTGTGAAATTTTTGGGCATCTGAAAATATTCTTCTTAAAAACCAGCAGTCTGACGAACTTGATATTACGTAGCATTCTTAGTACATTCTTCTACAAAATTATAAAAGGATTTTTTTCTTTCAATTAACTGGGTCATGAGGAGGTGCTTTTAACTTTATTTTGATCTTCGTTATACTTTACAACATTTTACTAAAGATTAAAATTGCCAAAGAAAATTCAGAATGCGCATATGATACCAGTATCAGGATATGCACCGGAGATGATGTTCTTGGTATTGTACCCTCCGCCAGACATTTGTCAGTGTTCCTGTTTCCTGTTAAGTGAGGCCGCCATTGATATCTCTGGGATTAATACAGACCAGTATTGCACTTGTGATATCTGTTTTCTGTATATCTTTCCTCTTATGTTCCTCTCCGTCTTTGTTACGACGACCGGCCATTGATTTTGGCCGCCGTTCGATCTTTGTCTCGTTGTTGATACAGAAAGGCAACACAATATCCAGGCTGCTCCATCCTACTTACGTCGGGGCTGAGATTAAAGTTTCGAGTGTTTACTTTTCCCCCTCTGACCTGTGATTCATACAATCAGACGTCTCTTCAGATCTCCTTATTGGGGCCACAATTACCCGAGATAGGGGTCAATACCAGTATAATGAGTAATATTCGGTCCCAGGCCTTCCCGTTTCTGTCCCTGTACAAGATCGTACATCTGTGTGTCCTGCAAATCAATATCTGTATGTATCGTGTTCGTGGTGTCCGTCACGAAACAGGTCCTCACTGTGAAGGGGTCGTTAGATATACTGTTCTGACACAAACCCATTCCTCGTAACACTCGCACAATATTCAAGATTGAATTTCGGGGAATTATAGGATAGTGGTTAGTTTACATTGTGTCTGGAGTCGGTATCGCTTAACACAATTCTAACTAATTCATGTCGTCCCCGATATTTGTAAATGTCACCACAGAAATTGGCTATATGATTACATTTGGTTGAATAAATTCTTGAACCCCCTATCCCCGATCACAAGGAAAAGGAAGAAACATTTTGTGAATTATTTGTCTGCCTCTGGAGTAGTCGTTTGTTTACATTGATACATCTTGGAATTTTCACACTTATTCACTTAAATATAAGGATCTCTGTACTGTGACTGCAAAAAGCTGGAAACATCCATTGGATATTTTTTTACTTTTTTTTTCTGGCATGACTATACCTTTGATAAATTATTTCTGAAAACAAAACCATATCTTGCAGGACTTTTATGAAAATGAAATAAAGATGAAATAAATAAAAAAAAAAAAAAATCCACAACAGAGTTGAGTGTTATTATTTTTTAACCCTTTCACCACTGTAGACCAAAATGGACCCATCCATATCAATGCATGGTAGAGTCTACTAAAGTTACATAGGGGTGAAAGGGTTAGGTGGAACAGGAGTGCTTATTTCTGTTTTCATGAAACAACCTTTTAAATTTGTCTCTGAAAACGAAAATGAAAATTCTGAAGATTACTTTCAAAATTATAAACTGTGTGAAGTGTTATAACTTCAATATGTTTAACACCAATAAAGAACCCACTTTAAAGTACAACCACCTTATCATCCATTATCTGATTCCTCGTGTTTTCTTTTTGTTTTCTGGGTTATCTCTGTCATGAAGAGTACATTTCATTCACTTAATGAAATTGGTGTTTCATGATTTTCAAAAGCATTATTCAATTAAACTTGAATGCATTAACTCGTTTATTTCAGGAAGGTTTTTTATCCAATTAATATCAAATGAATCTTGATTTACATGTGTCATGCTTCGGTACCATTTAAACACCGGGTATAGCTTGTTGCTTCGGCATTCATGCTTCAGCAGGGATTACTTTCATTTTCAAACCTGAAATTCTAAATTGAAATCAGTTATTGACATTGCAAATGTGGATGATTTAATAGTTCATTTCCATATAGAGTTTTTTTTCTTCAAAACGTTGTAATCAAATGAGAGTTTGTTTTTATTTTGTTGGATTCTGGGTTTCCGTTTTGACATCCGAACAGCAGTTGTTGCATTAAATCATTTTCAGGGCAAAAAAAAAAAAAAAAACATTGTAAAAATTCCGCTACCACCGAACACGTTTCCGATGAAGGCAAGCCTGCATGAAACAGATTTGAACCAATTTAACAATCGGTGGCTGGGATGATAATCCGGATGCAATTCAACATTGACATTGTCAAAAGAAGATGGAGCGTTCTATTGCTGACCTTCAATCCTGATGGTCGTCAGAAAAAAAAAAATCCACGTCTTTAGTGGAAAATCGACAGCCATTGTATTAGCTAAAATACTGTTTTCAATAAAAACCATCACACTATTGCATTCTAACTTGGATATTTGCATCACAATCCATGTTATCATGTGGTGGTGTGTTGCTGAAGTTTCCTTGGGAAGCTTTCCTTCTGACAGGGCCCGAGGCCATTTGTTTAACTTGTCCTTGAACAAGGTCACACATATAGCTGTAAGGTTTCCTGGTTCAACATTTAAATAATACTTCAAGACTTTCTTGGAGTAATAATAAAATTCAGATATCTGATTTTTCTACTTTGTTGCCTATATTTTACAAATGCATTTGTATCAAGTTCTGTTTCAACATCAATTTTTAATTGAATTCTTTTCAGGTTTATTATCTGAAAGCAACGATGGTGGTGAATCTATTTCTTTTCGGTATAAAATTAAAAAGAAAAGTTAGTTTTGAAATATTGTGCTGAAAACTTAAGTCATTATAGATATTTAAGGATACATGCACATCTTATATGCAAATTAGTTTTCTATTACTGTACTTATCCAATAATAAGCCCATATCCTAGTAATAAGACCATCCGTATCTTTCACAGATCAGTAGAAATGCCGACAAATGCAGTTTCATTGTCCTTTTTCTAAAGCCCCGGGATCTCCATACTTTCAGTCAGAGATTAAATAGAATCTCTCCCTCTTGGGGGTTGAGCTTTGCCCTGAATTTAGCCTGTGACGTTAACATTACATTTTGTATATGATACACAATGAGTGAACAGGGTAAGAGAAAAAGAATCGTTCACCCCCTTGTGGGTAAGATAGGGGAATCTCAACCCTCCGGAAAAGATTCTTAAATTCTTAAACAAAGAATCTTCCCCCTCGGGTTGAAATTCCCCTATCTCACCCCAAGGGGGTTCTAATGGATTCTATTAATCTCACACGGGTAAAAGTGTGGATACACCTGTCTAGGGTAAGAGAATATAAGACTCTTTCATGCCCTTGGGGTGTAGGATAGGGAAATTCCACCCGCAGGGTTTTCAATTTTGGTAAAAAACCTGAGGCAATTAATACAAATGTTTTCGCTGAGATTGGAGGTCACAAAATCGTTCAAATGAAATATATCAAAGTATCCTGAAAAAAAACCCCACCATACTTTTTTATTGTTGCAACATGTTATTGCTGCAGAATCCCCCCCCCCCCCCTTTATTACTGTTGAAGCTTACCTTGTTGATGAGGCTGTGGTCACTCTTCAGCCAGCTTAACGCTAACTTCAAACAGATCTTTGAGCTTTGGTTATGTAATACCTCGACTTGCTCCAGGGACTAGTGCTTTATGCAATGATATGACTTTTTTTTCCCCTTTAATTTTTAAAGTTTTTCTTTAAATGACATCTTCTGAAAATCCAAAATGCTTAGGGATTTGTATGAAATACTTGTCAAGTTTATTCAAATGAATGCTCTATGTCCATTACCAAGGTCATAAGTGTCAACTGTCTTTTAACCTTGAAACAACTTCTTCTTTAGAACCTAGAGGCCTAGAGTCGTGACATTTGGCCTGTAGTATACTGGGATGAAGGACTATCAAAGGATTGATCTCGACTGACTTTAAAAGGTCACAGGGGTCAAATATGTTAGAAAAATTCATATAACTTTCACTTTTAAAAAAATATTTAAAAACCTATGTAATCTGGCAAAGAAAACCTTTGTAATATGGTTATATTATATTTTTGTGGGAAATTTATAAACAGAACCTTTGTAATCTGTCATAAAACCTCAGTGTAGTCTTAATAAATCCTGCCATTTGAACATAGTTATGTTTGATGTAGACCTGCATGTTTCTCTGTAAAAATGATGATAGAATCGAGAATGTGAATAATATATGGTTTAATACTAAAAATATCCCACACAATGTGTTACCAGAGCAGAAGAACAAAAGTACTTTTCTCGTGTATGGCACAGAAATTGGTCCTGATAAAAGTAATAAAATTTCCGACATTACCGAGCTGCCTCGGGACGAAATCAAGAGATTTGACTTGTATCCATGGTGTGTTGCTGAGCCTAGCTTGGGGGGGTTGGTTGGACGGCAGAACACACAACACAGTATATATACCTGCTCGGTGCGGTTTCATGTTAAAGTGTCATTTTGTCGGCCTCAGCCTATTTATATCTATAGGTGTTCTGCAGTCGTATCATCAAGCTGATCCTATTTAATTCCCTCTCCGACACCGTGGTAATGGATATGCACACCTACAATAAGATAATTACATAACTGATCCGCATTTCATCAATAAATCCAAACAGGCCATGCATTTCATGTAGATTTCTTCGCCGGGATGGGAGGCCAGGTTGAGGTGTGGTACAAGTTAAAATCATGACAAGCAGGCATTTTCCATGGTAAGTACTCGTTACGTGGCCAGAAATATGCTAGTTAAGATTTAATCAATACGTTTTATAAAGGTGACATGATTATTTGGATGAGGAGGCTGCAAGTACGATCTGAGACGCGACGTGGAAATCTACGCTCGCGACTTGGCAGGCTGGATTTACCGTTGTCTATTGGATCTATCTCCCCCGTCTACGTCGCTCCCGATGCCATTAACTAACCCGGTGTTCATCAAGTCAAATTTTCTGTCATATAATTGACGGAGATATTTATCCACCTAAGAATTAACTGTTCTTTCCCATCAGGAGGATCTTGATTATATTTCTCGGGGAAAGACGAGCAGTGGCAACTCATACCAAATATGAATATATATTTTTATTTAGGAGAATTAATATAGGAATTTATCTTTATTTTGAGATCCAATTAGGACATAAATGATAGTTCTATAGCAATATCTATATATTAGCAGAGAAATACAAGAAGGAAAGCCAAGCATAGTTTGTTTTATATTGGAGCTGCATAGCACAATTGATTATATGCATCAGTCCATTGACCAAAGGGTTATTGGTTCGAATCCTGGCTGTGGGATTAGATTATGTCTTTGGCAAGATTATTTACAGTTGTTCCACGACTCCAACTGCATAGAGTAGAGTATACAGTTGTCTTTGTTGGGTTTATACATAACTTCACACAATGAAAGAGTTAACATGTTTATTACTTGAATTAAGACAAATATGTATGTGCAAGC